>CM076689.1:46696996-46974496 GCA_038501925.1 Xenopus petersii | reverse complement strand
CAGACACCCTCTGTCACATGTAGTTGTGTCTGTGCAAGCTATATTGACAGTTTGTTGTGCAGAGATCTGATTGTGACACATGCAGACTGGCAGATATAAACTGAAACACACTGACACAAGTGGACATTATCAGATAAACACGGGCTCTGTAGGTGACTCACACAGTGACACATTGTTATGTGACAAACTACCTTGCAACCACATCGACTAACTTAGTACTGCAGTCAAGGCCATTAGTGGGTAAAAAGGATATAACTTTATTGAATTATTTTATTCCTAGGGCTTCAAAACATGGTAAGTAGTGTTTAGTAAGTGCCAGGCACAAATACTTCAGCCATTAGGCCTTTACCGAGTGGCAGTGCTTTTCAATTGTATATAGTTCAAGTCCCCCTTTCAGTCTCATCATTAGGCCAGAGCTCCCTTAGCTCATTACAAGGTTACAGGTATATGACTGTATTGACAATACTTCTGATATTATACAATATATAGAGCAGCCAACATGTTTCCTCCCCAAGTCTTGCTCTTACTGACCTTTAAGCTGGGCTTTGAGTATCTGAAAGAACAAAAAGGTTTTCTCACCAAATATGTCTCTGTCCTTCAGATAGAGCCCCCCAGCCAAGGCACTGAGACCCCAACTAGTGCCAGTACCACATTTAAGATAAACTGCCCTATGGAATGTTGTCATAATCCAATTTTATTGTCATCTTAACTGTATATAACATACACATTTTTTCTTTTTCCTTTTACAGCCGAAAGAGACAACATATATTATCACATAATATAGACACATATTACAACAAAAAAGTTGCAATTTCAGCAGTTTTCACAGTATACATTACATGACGGGTGCAGCGTCGAGTCTGCGCCCCTCCCCTTTTACCCAACCGCATACCTCCTAACCCAAGGATAACGCACACACCACTGGTTTGGAAAGAGATGGCCGCAGTTGTTTATTAAACAAAGTGATCATAACACTTAACGTATAACATTTTTTAAAACTTTTAACAAAACGTTTGTATAACAAACCTTTACAACCTTCATATTATTATTATCGTCGCCCCCCCCAGGGAAAGAGGGTGTAGGGGGAAGAAGAGGAGTGACTGTGCCGCCACAGCCCAGGTGGGTTACTGCTCCATTTTCCTGGGCCCTGAACCGGTCTGCCTACCTTCCCATGAGGACCCGGGCTACCAGGCTACTTGCTGTGAAATACCCCATTTTCACTTCCCCTGGGGGTCCTTGTGAAGGTACCCTCCGCCAACTGCGACAGGAAACACATCTAATGGGGAGGGTGGGCGGGATGCTGCGTCCTGCTGCTTCCTCGACCCGGAACCGAATGGTAAGTAATACGCGTATCTCTGCCTCTTCTGCGATACCCGGGAACGCTCAGCCAATCACAGCGCACCATCCAACACAGGGGGCGGGGAGTGGCCCTCTCCTATCCCCGTCAAGTCCCTGCTTCCCTAGGCTGGTCATTGGGTCCCAGTACGATAAAGTGCAAAAACCAGCAAATATAATATCCAGTGTATCACCACTGTACATATTACATAAATAGTAAAAAATTTAATTTACATTCTGTGCAATAAAACCTTGTATATTAAACTTCTCATTACAACCAATATATACAGTATGTGAAAAGTGCTTAGCCAATGTGCATAATTGTGAAAAACATCAGACAGGGACAGCTAAACAAAAATTCTGATGATGTTGCTTTCATCTGTCTAGTGGCACATTCACCCATATAAATGTAAACATCTAGTAAGTAGTGCACTTCAGCATTCTGTGGCAAATATATTGAACTGAAGAAGCGTGAAACGCTTTAGTGGCAATTACATAGCAAGCCCAATTACTTTAGACTTTCCACTACTAAATATCATGACCTGGGTGAATTCATTACGTGCATATTCCTGTATTGAGTTTTAGCACCTGACACAGTAATGTAATTGCTATTGAAAGCAGCATTTGTCTGGCTGTTTTTTTTTTCTCTGAGGTTTCCTATGTATATATGCTACATATGTCTGTATACATCCTACCAAGTTGACTACTAATATCCTTATATTGTACAATACCTAGGGGGTTATTTATCAAAGTCCGAATTTATCTCTGTATTTTCTTAAAAAAACTTGGACCAAATCCGCTTATTTATTAAAGGAATACTGTCATGGGAAAACATGTTTTTTTCAAAACGCATCAGTTAATAGTGCAGCTCCAGCAGAATTCTGCACTGAAATCCATTTTTCAAAAGAACAAACAGATTTTGTTATATTCAATTTTAAAATCTGTCATGGGGCTAGACATACTGTCAATTTCCCAGCTGCCTCCAGTCATGTGACTTGTGCTCTGATAAACTTCAATCACTCTTTACTGCTGTACTGCAAGTTGGCGTGATATCACCCGCCTTCCCCCCCCCAGCAGCCTAACAACAGAACAATGGGAAGGTAACCAGATAACAGCTCCCTAACACAAGATAACAGCTGCCTGGAAAATCTAAGAACAGCACTAAATAGTAAAGACCAAGTCCTACTGAGACTGATTCAGTTACATTGAGTAGGATGGAAACTAATTCCATCCTAAAGTGCAGGCACAAATCACATGACTTGGGGCACCTGGGAAACTGACAAAATGTCTAGCACCATGTCAGATTTCAAAATTGAATATAAAAAAATCTGTTTGCTCTTTTGAGAAAGGGATTTCAGTGCAGAATTCTGCTGGAGCAGCACTATTAACTGATGTATTTTGGGGAAAAAAAACATGTTTTTCCGTGACAGTATCCCTTTAATATACTTTCCTGAAAATTTTGTTTGGGGGAAAAAATACGGAAAAATCATGAAAAAGGAATTTTACGAATTTTACAGAATTTCCACCCGAAAACTCTGATTTTTTTGCCAGACATTCCAAAAATTTCGGATTATTGAACGAAACCCAGCACAGATTAAAAAATCTTTGGGATTTCTCCCATTGATTTATATGCAAAGTTAGCAGGTCTGAGATGCCGAAATTTTAAGATTCTGACTTTTTCTATCTTTGGGGTATAATAAATCCAGAAAAAATCATGTTTTTTTCTACTAAAAACTCTGATTTTATACTAAAAAAAACACATAATTTCCGTTTTTTGCCATTCGGAGTTGAGGAAATAACCCCCATAATGTCATATATTACTATTGTATTTCTTTAGAGAACATTGTGGTGTTTATACAAATGGCTTGTAGATGTCACTGTGCCCAGACTTATGCTGTACATACTTCCTGACAGCTTAAAAGTGAAAGTTACTGTTGTGTAATGGCTGCATGAGAGCCTGCTAATAAAGCATTGTTATGCTCTACTCATCCTTGGCTACCGTAAACATAAACATTATTAAATATCATAAGGTATCATAACAAAAAGGATAAACTCTGCTTCAGAATATGTGTTCACTACACCACTTTACAAAACTCTCCATGGATTACACCTCAGAACAGCAAATTGGTTTCTTAGAGCATTTTGCAGACAATTCTACCTGCCATCATTGTTCAGTGTTGGGCTAAGGGAACCACTGCTAAACATGGAAAGAATTCTGCAATCTGACATAATGTAATGCTAAGGAATGTACCCAAAAACACAAAGAGCATGATGGCTTGTGGAGTGAGACCTTACAGCCTGCACATATTTTGCACATTGTGTAGGAAACAATCAATATCATTACTCAGAGAGCCACTAATATAAAAAGAATTGGCATTGTTACGGTTCATAGAGGGAGGGACTCGTGCCTAATGGATTGTTAATTATATATATATATACTATTCGAGACTCTGTACTGTGACATGAGTAATTAGGGCATTTCTCATTAATTACACACCATTGCCTGTGGTCATAATGCAGCCACGTTTACGAAGATTCCTGCTTATACCTTATGGGATTTTAAGTATAAACCATGTCTGGTTGCTATTAATGCAAACTTCCCATTACACAGTAGCCTGGAAAAAAATGCATACAATGTTTAGTTAAGTGTTGGTTGTTACCCAACAATATAACCTACTTTATATACTCTTAATTACTATTATTAGGTTTACATTTTTTAGATCACATGTAGAATAAATCAGTGGTAATAGGTCTGCAAACAAACATGCATTACTTACAATGTGTTCCGAGAAGTCATTAATGAACAAGATAAATTAAAGTGGACCCAATACATGACCCCACTAAGAACCTTACTCCAAGCAGAGAATATAGCATTGACAATCATCATCTATACACAATCCTTCAGCTCATTTTGTATTCATTTAGAAACAGCATTACAAAGCTTAACAGACCTTGGTTTGAAAACAGTTATTTATGCAGAACTCAAAAAAAAAAACAACATTTTACTAGTGCTCCTTGTGTGTGTTCTCAAATGATAGTGCACCAAAGAAAGTATATAGAAACATGGGGCATCGCAAGTCAGAAAAGTGCAAGGCTTGTAGCCATATTTATTGCACCTAAGGATAACCACCAAAATGAGCTGCACTTTTGCTGCAAGAAATATGCAGAATAACTGCAAAATGCCAACTCTCTCATTTCAGTACCAAAATCTACCGCGTGTCCCTGCACCTGATTCCAGGTGCAGGCAAGGAATGGGGCTCATTCTCATCACAGGATCAAATTAATGGCTTGTATTTATTTATTTTGTGGTTGTATCATGTTGCTACACAAGGTGGTCATTTAGTCATGCCTGTTACTGAAACAGGTATTTGTACAGGTATAGGACCCGTAAACTGGAATTAATGGGATCTGGGATTTTCTTGCTAAGGATTCTTTCCATAATTAGGATCTTATACCTTTAGTCTACTTAACATTTATTGAAACATTAAATAAACCCAATAGGATTGTTTGACATTTATACATCTAAGTTACAATAAAATACATGGTACTCTTATATTATTACAGAAAAAGGAAATGATTTTTGAATTTTTTTTATTTTTTGATTAACATTGAGTCTATGGGAGATGCTCTTCCTGTAATTTAGAGCTTCCTGTATAATGGGATTCCAGATAACATCCCATATCTGTAGTATTGTCATTTTCTGCCCTTTCCCTCACTTATTTCATCAAAAAACCAACCCTCCCTAGATAGCATCGATTTATTTTTAAACCATTTTAACCATCCAAAAAGACAAATAAAATCAATCTGTGCCACCTTATGTCTGACTAGAGCATTACTGAGCTGAAAAGTATCAGTACTGGGACTGTAAAATACAGGTATGGGACCTATTATCCAGAATTCTTGGGAACTGGGGTTTTCCAGTTAACACATCTTTCCATAATTTGGCTCTTCATACCTTGCGTCTGCTAGAAAACCATGTAAATATTAAATAAACCCAATAAGCTGGTTTTGCTTCCCATAAGGACTAATTACAGTATATCTGAGTTTGGATCAAGTACAAGGTACTGTTTTATTATTACAGAGAAAAAGGAAATAACTTTAAAAAATTTGGATTATTAGATTATAATGGAGTCTATGGGAGATAAAATTTCTGTAATTTGGAACTTTCTGGATAACGGGTTTCCGGATAATGGGTCCCATACCTGTATTTAGCCCATGTATGGGGTGGTTGGGACTTGTTGTCTGACTTATATCAAACCAAACATCAGCCAGATATCTACCGTAATCATGCAGGTTTAAAAATCCCATTATGCTTGAACCATATTGGCACAATGATACAGTCCTCTCCTACTGGTCCCCATATGCAAGACAAACCTACTAGTGATATGTCAGTCATCTCAGGGAGAGATTAACATGTAATGTTAGCTTGCTGATATTATACAAGAGGGAATATTGTGTTCATTGGGTGTTTGGTGGTAACCATGGATAGGTCAGAGAGCTATGCAAATAAAGGCAGGTAGTTGGCTATTATATACACTGTATATAGTAAAAACAACTTCCATTGTAACATGTGCTCGGGTGCAGAATGTGTAATGAACAACAGACACCTGAAACCTGCATTATTCTAATTAAACTGGAGATTTAGTCCCTTTATCTCAATGGACAACAACCTCTTCCTGCACTGTTCAAACACAGTTTTGATCACAGCTTAAACGACTGTCCGCTCCTCTTAATCACTTTGATGATTGCCAGTAGAGGTTTCCTATTTTGCCTAATTGTTGCCTGGAGAGAAAAATAGGGGGATGGAGAAATCTCCCATAGCAAGTTAGAAACACTTCACCCTTTCACCTCTCTGCCATTGTTTACAGGTAGCTGGGATTTCCATATTATCTCTCATCTGACTATCAATAACCCCCAGCCAGCTTCTCATCCCTTTGCCTCTGAAGCCCTAATTAGAAGCAGATTAGATGATAAGGATCAAATGCTCACCTTCTCACCTCCGAGCTGCCGTTGGAATAGATTATCTGACTAGGACCTAAATATTACTGGTTGAGTACACATGTCATTTATTCTATTTAGGGTTTATTTAGGGTTTAACCCTTTCCCTGCCAGCCGTTTTGTCCTAGATGCGAACATCTACTGCCAAGCAGTTTTTAGATATTTTGCACTCTTTCAATTTAAGGGCCTTTCCTGGGGTGGTCTTTTAGTTAACCCAGGAAAACAATATATTGTTTTTTTCAGGACAACCTGAACTTTCACAATATGCAAGAATTTTGGTGTAATTCTACTTCTCTAATAAAATATTGGATTCTAAGTGTCAAATAAAATGAAAAAAATCATGTTGCACGAAGAACAATCACATATATCAGAAACATCATTCATTTTATGTACGAGAACACAGCCTATTTAGAAAGGTCTATGTCTCCTGAACGCGACAATACCAAATATATATAGTTTTATGGAGATTTCTCACTTGTATAGCTCAAAATCTACAAGCAGTACACAACCAAATTTCCAAAGCAACACTTCCCAAACGGCATACTTTTGATTTCAAGGCCAAACATTCCGCTAACAGTAGGTTTACCCTAGAAAACTACCCATTACTAGAAAGAACAGATTCTGGTGAATCAAAAATGGGTAGAAATATCTTTGTACTCCAAACCACCAAGTTGCAATTGTTTCCTAAAGTTATAATGTTTTATAGAAATTGGTGAATTTTTTGAAAAATGACCTCAAAGCTTCCACTCTACAGCAACATATCTCCCACACATCATTAGGTATCAATGTAAAACACCCCAAATATAAAATCCTGGGTCCACTGAACAGTTTGATGCACAATATGAATAGATGTACCCAAGCACGTGGCATAGGAGGCCCCAAAAGGAAGACCCCCCGTTTGTTCTGTCATTTCAGATACTGCAAAATCAACACATTTACATCGTTTTGGGGGGCGGCAAAGGTAGAAAAAAGTATGTTCACCCCAGAAAACCATATATTTTCGGAAAGTACACATTCCCCTGAATCCAAATTGGGTATGCATGTCTTTCTACACCAAAGTACCAAGCGGCAAACCATTCCTAAAGTTGGTGATTTTGGCGACACTTCCAAAAATCACTTAAAAATTTCTACCCTGCAGCATCGTATTACCCACATACTTTTAGGTATCAAGACAAATCACCCCAAATATGAAAGCCTAGGGTCCTCTGAACAGTTTGATGCCCAATATGTATAGGTGTACCCAAGCAAGTGGCATATAGAGGCCTGAAAAGGAAGACCCCCATATGGTCTGTCATTTCAGATACTTCAAAATCAACACATTTACATCGTTTTGAGGGGGGCAAATGTAGAAAAAAGTAAGTTCACCCCAGAAAACCATATATTTTCGGAAAGTACACATTGCCACGAATCTAAATTGGGTATGCATGTCTTTGTACTCCAAAGTACCAAGCCGCAAATCATTCCTAAATTTGGTGATTTTGGTGACATTTCCAAAAATCACTTAAAAATGTCTACCCTGCAGCATCGTATTTCCCACATACTTTTAGGTATCAAGAGAAATCACCCCAAATATGAAAGCCTAGGGTCCTCTGAACAGTTTGATGCCCAATATATATAGATGTACCCAAGCATGTGGCATATAGGGGCCCCAAAAGGAAGACTCCCATATGGTCTGTCATTTGAGGTACTGCAAAATCAACACATTTACATCGTTTTGGGGGGGGGCAAAAGTAGAAAACAGTAAGTTCACCCCAGAAAACCATATATTTTCGGAAAGTACACATTCCAACGAATCCAAATTGGGTATGCATGTCTTTCTACGCCAAAGTACCAAGCCGCAAATCATTCCTAAATTTGGTGATTTAGGTGACATTTCCAAAAATCACCTCAAAATATCTACCCTGCAGCATCGTATTACCCACATACTTTTAGGTATCAAGACAAATCACCCCAAATATGAAAGCCTAGGGTCCTCTGAACAGTTTGATGCCCAATATGTATAGGTGTACCGAAGCATGTGGCATATAGGGGCCCTAAAAGGAAGACCCCCATATAGTCTGACATTTCAGGTACTGCAAAATCAACACATTTACATTGTTTTGGGGGGGCAAAAGTAGAAAACAGTAAGTTCACCCCAGAAAACCATATATTTTCAGAAAGTACACATTCCCACGAATTCAAATTGGGTATGCATGTCTTTCTACGCCAAAGTACCAAGCCGCAAATCATTCCTAAATTTGGTGATTTAGGTGACATTTCCAAAAATCACCTCAAAATATCTACCCTGCAGCATCGTATTACCCACATACTTTTAGGTATCAAGACAAATCACCCCAAATATGAAAGCCTAGGGTCCTCTGAACAGTTTGATGCCCGATATGTATAGGTGTACCCAAGCACGTGGCATACAGGGGCCCCAAAAGGAAGACCCCCATATAGTCTGTCATTTCAGGTACTGCAAAATCAACACATTTACATCGTTTTGGGGGGGGCAAAAGTAGAAAACAGTAAGTTCACCCCAGAAAACCATATATTTTCGGAAAGTACACATTCCAACGAATCCAAATTGGGTATGCATGTCTTTCTACGCCAAAGTACCAAGCCGCAAATCATTCCTAAATTTGGTGATTTAGGTGACATTTCCAAAAATCACCTCAAAATATCTACCCTGCAGCATCGTATTACCCACATACTTTTAGGTATCAAGACAAATCACCCCAAATATGAAAGCCTAGGGTCCTCTGAACAGTTTGATGCCTGATATGTATAGGTGTACCCAAGCACGTGGCATACAGGGGCCCCAAAAGGAAGACCCCCATATAGTCTGTCATTTCAGATACTGCAAAATCAACACATTTACATCGTTTTGGGGGGGCAAAAGTAGAAAACAGTAAGTTAACCCCAGAAAACCATATATTTTCGGAAAGTACACATTCCAACGAATCCAAATTGGGTATGCATGTCTTTCTACGTCAAAGTACCAAGCCGCAAATCATTCCTAAATTTGGTGATTTTGGTGACATTTCCAAAAATCACCTCAAAATATCTACCCTGCAGCATCGTATTACCCACATACTTTTAGGTATCCAGAGAAATCACCCCAAATATGAAAGCCTAGGGTCCTCTGAACAGTTTGATGCCCGATATGTATAGGTGTACCCAAGCACGTGGCATACAGGGGCCCCAAAAGGAAGACCCCCATATAGTCTGTCATTTCAGGTACTGCAAAATCAACACATTTACATCGTTTTGGGGGGGGGGCAAAAGTAGAAAACAGTAATTTCACCCCAGAAAACCATATATTTTCGGAAAGTACACATTCCAACGAATCCAAATTGGGTATGCATGTCTTTCTACGCCAAAGTACCAAGCCGCAAATCATTCCTAAATTTGGTGATTTAGGTGACATTTCCAAAAATCACCTCAAAATATCTACCCTGCAGCATCGTATTACCCACATACTTTTAGGTATCAAGACAAATCACCCCAAATATGAAAGCCTAGGGTCCTCTGAACAGTTTGATGCCCGATATGTATAGGTGTACCCAAGCACGTGGCATACAGGGGCCCCAAAAGGAAGACCCCCATATAGTCTGTCATTTCAGATACTGCAAAATCAACACATTTACATCGTTTTGGGGGGGGGCAAAAGTAGAAAACAGTAAGTTCACCCCAGAAAACCATATATTTTCGGAAAGTACACATTCCCCTGAATCCAAATTGGGTATGCATGTCTTTCTACGTCAAAGTACCAAGCCGCAAATCATTCCTAAATTTGGTGATTTTGGTGACATTTCCAAAAATCACCTCAAAATATCTACCCTGCAGCATCGTATTACCCACATACTTTTAGGTATCCAGAGAAATCACCCCAAATATGAAAGCCTAGGGTCCTCTGAACAGTTTGATGCCTGATATGTATAGGTGTACCCAAGCACGTGGCATACAGGGGCCCCAAAAGGAAGACCCCCATATAGTCTGTCATTTCAGGTACTGCAAAATCAACACATTTACATCGTTTTGGGGGGGGGCAAAAGTAGAAAACAGTAAGTTCACCCCAGAAAACCATATATTTTCGGAAAGTACACATTCCAACGAATCCAAATTGGGTATGCATGTCTTTCTACGCCAAAGTACCAAGCCGCAAATCATTCCTAAATCTGGTGATTTTGGTGACATTTCCAAAAATGACCTCAAAAAATCTACTCTGCAGCATCGTATTACCCACATACTTTTAGGTATCAAGAGAAATCACCCCAAATATGAAAGCCTAGGGTCCTCTGAACAGTTTGATGCCTGATATGTATAGGTGTACCCAAGCACGTGGCATACAGGGGCCCTAAAATGAAGACCCCTCCTTGTATGTTCTGTCATTTCAGGAACTGCAAAATCAACACATTTACATCGTTTTGGGGGGGCAAAGGTAGAAAAAAGTAAGTTCACCCCAGAAAACCATATATTTTTGGAAAGTACACATTCCCACGAATCTAAATTGGGTATGCATGTCTTTCTACTACAAAGTACCAAGCCGCAAACCATTCCTAAATTTGGTGATTTTGGGGACATTTCCAAAAATGACTTCAAAATTTCGACCCTGCAGCATCGTATTACCCACATACTTTTAGGTATCAAGACAAATCACCCCAAATATGAAAGCCTGGGGTCCTCTGAACAGTTTGATGCCCAATATGTATAGGTGTACCCAAGCACGTGGCGTATAGGGGCCGCAAAACGAAGACCCCCATATGGTCTGTCATTTCAGGTACTGCAAAATCAACACATTTACATTGTTTTGAGGGGGGCAAATGTAGAAAAAAGTAAGTTCACCCAAGAAAACCATATATTTTTGGAAAGTACACATTCCCACGAATTCAAATTGGGTATGCATGTCTTTCTACGCCAAAGTACCAAGCCGCAAATCATTCCTAAATTTGGTGATTTAGGTGACATTTCCAAAAATCACCTCAAAATATCTACCCTGCAGCATCGTATTACCCACATACTTTTAGGTATCAAGACAAATCACCCCAAATATGAAAGCCTAGGGTCCTCTGAACAGTTTGATGCCTGATATGTATAGGTGTACCCAAGCACGTGGCATACAGGGGCCCCAAAAAGAAGACCCCCATATAGTCTGTCATTTCAGGTACTGCAAAATCAACACATTTACATTGTTTTGGGGGGGGGCAAAAGTAGAAAACAGTAAGTTCACCCCAGAAAACCATATATTTTCGGAAAGTACACATTCCAACGAATCCAAATTGGGTATGCATGTCTTTCTACGCCAAAGTACCAAGCCACAAATCATTCCTAAATTTGGTGATTTAGGTGACATTTCCAAAAATCACCTCAAAATATCTACCCTGCAGCATCGTATTACCCACATACTTTTAGGTATCAAGACAAATCACCCCAAATATGAAAGCCTAGGGTCCTCTGAAAAGTTTGATGCCCAATATGTATAGATGTACCCAAGCACGTGGCATATAGGGGCCCCAAAAGGAAGACCCCCATATGGTCTGTCATTTCAGGTACTGCAAAATCAACACATTTACATCGTTTTGGGGGGGGCAAAAGTAGAAAACAGTAAGTTCACCCCAGAAAACCATATATTTTCGGAAAGTACACATTCCAACGAATCCAAATTGGGTATGCATGTCTTTCTACGCCAAAGTACCAAGCCACAAATCATTCCTAAATTTGGTGATTTAGGTGACATTTCCAAAAATCACCTCAAAATATCTACCCTGCAGCATCGTATTACCCACATACTTTTAGGTATCAAGACAAATCACCCCAAATATGAAAGCCTAGGGTCCTCTGAACAGTTTGATGCCCAATATGTATAGATGTACCCAAGCACGTGGCATATAGGGGCCCCAAAAACTGCAAAATCAACACATATACATAGTTTTGGGGGGAGCAAAGGTAAAAAAAAGTGCATTCACCCCAGAAAACCATATATTTTCGGAAAGTACACATTCCCACGAATCCAAATTGGGTATGCATGTCCTTGTACTCCAAAGTACCAAGCCGCAAGCCTTTCCTAAATTTGGCGATAAAAGCAACAGTTTTTACATTTTTGAAAATTGCCTAAAAATATTGCAATTGGCCGCATTTATCTCACCCAATTTCTTACATACAATTCTAAAACACCATAAATACTGATGCCAAGGGTCAATTGAACCGTTTGATGCCCAATATGCATTGATATACCAAGGCAGCTGGCATGTGCGGACCCAAAATGAAAATAGTGCATATGATTTGTACTCCGCTGCCGATTCGCCTTCTGTGAACATAGACCCTTGACTTCATATTATATGCCTCAAGACCCTCCTAACAGCAAAGACCCCCCCAAAACCATATATTTTTGGAAAGTACACATTCTGACGAATCCAAAAAAGATAAAGACGTCTTTCTACACCAAACTGCAAAGCTTTTCTAAACGCAGAGGTTTTTACATTTCTGAAAATCGCCTAAAATTGTTGCAGTTTGCCGCATTTATCACACACAATGTTTTACGTATAAAGAAAAATCACCCTAAATATGGACGTCAGAGGTCTACTAAATAGTTTGATGCCCAATATGCATAGATTTACCAAAGTATGTGGCGTGTACGGACCCCAAATGAAAAACATGCCTATGAATTTTCACGCTAGCCAACTAAGCTGCAGAAAAGAGAGCCCCAACTGTGCGTTATGTGCCATAAGACCCCAAAACTGTAAAAAGACCCCCAGAAACCCATATATTTTTGGAAAGCATATATTCTGGCGAATCAAACTAAGTAAAATAAATCTTTCTATACCAAAGCACCAAACAGCAAAACTATACTAAAGATACATAAGGAACAATAATGCATGGATAAAATTGCAATAAAACCACAAAAATAGCGTAAATCAATGAAATAACAAAATAATTGATCCGGCAGCGTAATTAGTGGCTGAAATCGATTATCCAATAGTCACGCTGTCAAAATAACATGCTTTTAGGCAAAACAAACAGTACAATGAATAAGTAAAAAAAAAAAAAACCCCTGTTTGTGAGTTTTTGTGTATACATATTTGTGCACTAATAAAAGTTGTCTGAGTGTGCAAATACATGTAATTAAGTGTAAATAAGTGTACAAAATCGACTAAGTGTGCTAAAATAAAAAATAAAAAAACACAAATTTTTACTAAAATGTTCATGTAAGTGTATAAATGTACTGTAGGTATGTGTAAGTGCAGGTAAGTGTGTAAAAAAAAGTGCACTTACCGTTTTTGTAGCAGGAGGATCGCTGGAACCGAAGGACGACTCCTGGCAGCGTGTCTGCAGAGTTACTGCGCAGCAGGAAGTGACTGGGCGCGTGGTGCGACGAGGAGGAGGTAAGCCAGCAGCAGCAGCGCTTACATTGCGCTTCTGCTACTTTGAAGTCGGATCTGCGACAATCGCGTCGCAGATCCGACTTGACAGCCCCCCAGCCACGTTGCCCAGGGGGCTGTCTACCCTCCTGACTCTCTGCAGAGGCGGCAAAAGCCGCCGATGCAGAGAGAAGGGCTCAGCTGCAAAAGAACGTACGAGGTACGTTCTTGGCAGCCTGAGCCCTGAACCGCCAGCACGTACGCCGTACGTGCTTGGCGGTTAAAGGGTTAAGCACATGGATAGATTCGGGGAGATTTAGTCGCCTGGTGACTAATCGCCTCTTCTGCGGGGCAACAATCTGCCTTCCCCCTGCCTGCCACCTGCTATAATGACTAGACGCCAGTGCCAATGCACTCGCATCACTTCAATTTCCGAAGTTGCCTCACGAGGGAACTTTGGACGACTTTGGAAATCGAAGTGCCGCGAGTGCATTGGCGCTGGCATTTTGTCATTATAGCAGATGAAAGGCAGGGGGAAGACAGTTCGGGGAGATTGTCGCCCCCGCAGAAGAGGCAATTCGTCTCCAGGCGAATAAATCTCCCCGAATCTGCCCACGTGCTTGAACCCTTAGTTATAAAGCAACAGTGCTGCCCTGTACAGATGATTACAAATGATTTGAGGGCAGCCATCGGGGAGAATAGGGATAATTAATACTGTGCCAATTTATTCCTATGGCAATAAAGATTAATATTTAAAGGGCTAGTTCACACAAATTTTAATAGTATACCCAAAGTAATGAGTTGTCGTCTATTATATTATTATTATTATAATAATAATTGCTGTTATATTATTATTATTATCATTGTTGTTGTTAATAATAATAATTAAATACACAGCAACTCATTATTTGGGTTATAATGATAATAATAATAAGCAACAACATATTTCATTGCACAGGACAGGGAGGAAAATTAGGCTCATTTATTTTTTAAAATCAAAACATTAGAAACACTGTAAAAATGAAAACAGAAAGCAACTGATCTTTTGTTGTTTTAGCTGTAGGAAGGGACAACTATCCTGGCTGTGAGGGGCCCAACTTGCTGCTTACTGGAATCCCCTGCCCTGGGAGTAGGCAAAAATGATTTATTTTTAACAGTTTTAATAGTTATTTGCCTTTTTCTTCTGACTCTTCTTTGCAGCTTTCAAATGCGTGTCACTGACCCCTCCTTTATAGCAAATGCTCTGTAAGGCTAAAAATGTATTGTTATTGCTACTTTTTATTACTGATCCTTCTATTAAGACTCTCTCCTGTTCATATTCCAGTCTATTATTCAAATCAATGCATGGTTGCTAGGGTAATTTGGACCCTAGCTACCAGATTGCTTAAAATGCAAATTGAGGAGCTGCTAAATTAATGCTACATAACGCAAAAACCAAAAATAATAAAAAATGAAAACCAATTGCAAATTGCCTCGGAATATCACTTTCTACATTATACTAAAAGTTATTTCAAAGGTGAACAACCCCTTTCAGCATTCTTATGTGTTTCATCTCCTGCAAGTATAACATATTTATGTTTTGTTTTATAGCACAATCTATTTACCAGCATGTCAGACTCCTCCCTATATCCACCAATAACAACATGAAAAAATAAAATATAAAATAAGTCTCCTTAGGCTCACAGTGTAACGCAACCAATTCCCCAAGTTCTCCAATTTCAATAGATTCTGGCATGAAGTCCCTCTCCTTTCTATAGTGGGTGGTGCACAGATTGCGTTGAAAGCATAGAGACTTCAAGTTCCAGGATCCATCATTTTCTATATAGTTTTCATTTAAATTTTCTATAACAACAGGTTTCCATATATCAGGATTTATATTGTGACAAATAGTGTTACAAGCTTTTCAACGCATATCATATGAGTTTTCTTCAGTCCAAATTCCACACCATAAATAGAATGCATAATTTTAAATTGGAACAAGGTGAGGGAAGGGTTAGATTATACTGTTAGCCTAAGGGATATTATGGTTATGGACTGGTTTAATCAGTGGAATTAGGTGTATGCGTTTATTCAAAAAAATGAATTTGTATTAATTTTTTGAGGCTCAAAATGAATGTTGTAATGTCAGAAAAGGGGCTATACATTATCTTTAAGGCAACATCACACAATTACATTTGACAATGCTATGAGTGGCACAATTTATTGAGATAACTCAACCCAAATCCTTTGGATAAGCAAGTGGTGATATATACAGTATATATAGATGTGTACATTTAGTCAGATCTGGACTGGGATTTAGACCCTGCCATTTCAAGTACACAGAGGCCCAAACATCCCCCACCAACCTACTAAATAGTGACTGTCTATGGTATCTTACAGCAACCAGCCTGGCATTTGCCAGAATCCACAGATTGCCAGTCCGGGCCTGTGTTAAAGGAGAAGGAAAGGTGTTTGTACTTGGGGGTGCCAAAAGTTAGGAACCCCAAAGCAGGTCCGGATTGAGAAATAAAATAAGCCCTGGCATTTCAGGTACAGAGGCCCAATGAGCCCACTCAGAGGCCCAAACAGCCCCCACCAGCCCACTAAATACTGAATTTCTATGGCACCTTGCAGCAGCCCCTCAGATTGCCAGTCCGGGCCTGCCCCCAAGTGATTATATTTACTTACCTGACACCCCAAGCTGATGCTCCTATGAGCAGAAAAGTGCAGCGGCCCGGTGTTATTCCAGAAAGCAACATGGATCGATTGTCTTCCTTCTTTTTTCTTCAAATTTCCCGGGGCACACGCATGCCCAGTAGAAGCAAATAGCTGACTTTTTCGCGAAAAGAAATAAGAAGCTGAAAGCAGTTTTCTACTGATAGGTAAGTAAGTAAATAATATCACTTGGGGGTGCCTAACTTTTGGCACCCCAAGTAGAAAATGCCTTTCCTTCTCCTTTAAGTAAATATAATGGGTTGTTGTCTGCCAGTGAATGGGGAGAATGATGTCATGAGGTTCTGCCAACTGCTATATGTGTGGAGTGATTTAGTGGTTTGCTGTTTGTTTCAAATTAAATGGATAATTAAGTGCTGCTAGATGATAGAAGTATATTGTGAGTGCTAAGTATTTAGTGACATAATTAACCAGCATTATACATGTACTTATCCTTCTTCTTTCTCCTAAACTATCACTTTTTGTTTGATTTTAACATGATTTATTTTTACTTACCTGGCCATAGCAGTAGTCAGGGAATCTGCACTCCTAGAGAAGCATGAGGATTTGTCTTATATATATATTCTTGTTTGTTATTTGTACAAAATAGCCCTTACAGTATATGCTAGATGATAATATAGACCTGGGAAGGGTGTATTTCACTGTTTGGCATTAATTGCTACTGTACTTGGGTTATTGCTCCAGAGAAAAATGATGTCAGGTTTGTGAATTGCCCCCACTGATACTCATTCAAAACATTAGCACTGTCGTCGTTACTTGTGATTTCTCCCCCAACCGTTGCAGATAACAATCTGTTATATTATCTCACCCACCTGCTAACCTGAACAACTTGCTTTGTATAGAAATGACTACTGGGCTAATAGTGCACCTTTCATGCTCCTCAATAGAATAATTACTGTCCTCTCTGTGCCCTGGCTGTGGTATCTTGCCCACTCCCACATCTTGTGTATTACTCCCTTCCCTTTAGACTGTATGCCTATACATAGGGCCTTCCTCACCTTTTGTACCTGTATTGATTGTGATGTTTGTTACTCCATATATTCTATATATGTAATTCATGTGATGTAGTTGTATAATCACATTTACTTTACAGTGCTACGCAATATGTTGGCGCTATATAAATACATGTTATTAATAATAATAATAATAATAATAATAATAATTCCTAAGGCTAAGGCTTATGCCAGACATGACTGTTTCTTGGCCTGTGTATAAGCAGAGGCAGAGAAAAAGCCAATCTGTTCTCATCCACTTGCTCCTCTGTCTACAATAATAGTCAGTGAGTCTGCTGTGTGCACAAACACAGAGTGAAGAATGCAAAAATGTACTTAGTGCTGAAATCTGCTCTACCACGTCTGGCATTAGCCTAATGTCACACATGACGCACTTTAAAAGAACACATTTTGTGCAATGGCTAATTGTAGATGTGTTTTTGGTGAGGCTCAGCTAACTAATTAACTAACTCTATTCTATTTACTACATATGAGGCCAGGGAGCATAAGGGAGAGAGAACTAATGACCTTGGTCAACTTCAGCTGGCCATATACATTTTTCTTCTTCTTCTTTATATAGTAACAACCTATTCTGCAGCACCTGCAAAGAATATATATTATTTACTCCAGTTCATCCCCCCAGTGAAGCTTACAATCTAATGTCGCTATCACATTCACACACACAGTAGTGCCAGTTTTATCAGGAGCCAGTTAACCTGCTTGCATGATTTTGGAGTGTGAGAGAGTGTCAGACTTCTGGGCCTTCTGAGATACAATGGTGTGATTTTCACTTTTCAGCCAGATATTAATTGAGCAGGCTGTCAGCAGGGCCCCATACACATATATACATCTTGGCCTGTGTATGGCCGCCATAACTGAGGTCTTCATATAGGCATTATTACACCAAACCGAGTTTATAAACTTAATGGTGCAGGAAAAGTACATAGTGACCGGGACATTCTTTATACATTTACACAGATTGCTAATTAATACCAAAACTTTAATCTCCCCAATATCACATAGTAATCTTCAAGTTGCAAAACATCTTTCTTTCCCAGTTTATTCCGCCCTCTTTATGTGAGCCTGAAAGCATCCAATAGACTCCCAGAGGTAAGGGGGGGCACTTGTGATTCTGGCTTTGAAACTCTTTCTACTGCAATTATGTAAAGTAACTATTGACTCTCCCTCAGGAATCAAAAGCCCCCGGCCCTGTCCCTTTTCACAGCCTGCCTCTCATGTTTGGCTTTTCAAAGCTTCTCCAACATGGATCCTTTCTGCAGGACAAAGGAGAGGACAAAACAATCCCTAAACTTGTAAATTAAATGTCAAACGAATAGAAACAATTTGGATGGTAATAAATAATGAGGAGCAGATAGCAACTGGGAGATCAAATGCTTGTAAATGGCACTTCCACTGTATCAGTGAGTCACTATGTAGCCTCACAGGCTGGCACACTGGGCATAGTCCAATGCATAATGGGGCACACTCACATACACTCACATACACTCACACTCACATACACTCACATACACTCACACTCACATACACTCACACTCACATACACTCACATACACTCACATACACTCACATACACTCACACTCACATACACTCACACTCACATACACTCACACTCACATACACTCACACTCACATACATAGTCACAGGAACAGTGGAAAACAATGTCTTGCACAGTAGGATATACCCTTATTGAAATCACCAATGAGTTATATGACACTCCAGTGTGCGCTGCTAATTTTCAACATTTATCTAAATAATTGACAGGGCAGCAGCACCTGGTTTTCTGCTTTTTTGAAGGTGTGCGAGAGACTTATTTTGTGATATATATATATATATAGATATAAATATATATATATATATATATATATATATATAAAGTATCAAAAACAGACCGCACTCAAAGGGCTTTTTAAATGTAAAAAGCTTATATTTTATTTTTGACGTTTCGGCGCCATAACTCGGGCCCGATACTTTGATACTTTGAATGATTATTTTGACCAGCACCTAGGCAATGTGTTAGACTGTTGTGAGTGCACCAGGTCGGACATACTTTATATATATATATATATATATATATATATATATATATATATATATATATATATATATATATACACAATAATGGAGTATGCCCCAGCACTCTCTTCAGCTTATCAGTGAAAATCTCGGTGCTTGCTCCCTGGGGGACGCCGTCTCATCTCCTCGTATTATAGCAAATAGAAATGAATAAAGCAGCACTTGATTGATATAAAAAGTGTATTAAAATTCAGAACATCACAAAGCGACGTTTCGGACAAACCAAGTGCCCTTTCTCAAGCCAAATGAACAACAGCGTTACACAGGTGAAACATATTTAAGCCAGGGGAAAGGAAATTACCTCATAGCATTGTATCACTCTCAATTAGCATATAATCTTTGTTTAAACCTGCTGGATGTAGCGATTTAAGTTTGTTAATCCACCATACCTCCCTTTTTTTCAATTTCAGCTCTCTGTCTCCCCCTCTTTTTAATGGAGGTATCGTTTCTAATATCATAAATTTCAATTGATCTGCATTATGTCCCTTCTCTATGAAATGTTTTGAAACAGGTAACGTAATATTGCCTAGATTAATGCTTGAGCGATGTTGAGAAATGTGTGACTTGACCATCTGAGTAGTTTCACCTATATAGATGAGACCACATGGACATATTAGTACATAAATCGCAAACTTGGAAATACATGTAAAGTGTCCCCGTAAATGCACAACTTGTCCAGTGTGGGGATGAATGAATTCTTTACCCTTAAGGACATATGGGCATTGTACACATCCCAAGCAGGAAAACATCCCTTTTGACCTGCCACCCCAGAATACATTTGTTTCCCTAGGTTTGACTTCCAATACAGATGAGGTGACCTGAGACCCAATGGTCTGGCCCCTACGATATGAAATCAAAGGGGGTACTCTGAATTCTTGTATCAGTGGGTATGCATTCCGCAAGATATGCCAATGTTTCTGCAAAATCTTACTGACCGCCTCACTCCCTGTGTGGAATTGGGTGACAACCGGTATACGGTTAGATTTCCTCACTCTTTTCCGAGGATGTCTCACCTTATATTGCGCTTGTTGTATTATTTTCTGCGGATACCCCCTCGCTCTAAATTTGTGACACATAATTTGTTCCTGTTTGTCTTTTTCATTGTCCTCACTTACTAATCTATGCACTCTCGAAAGTTGACTGATGGGTATAGATTTTTTAGTATGGGATGGGTGTTGGCTGGTATAATGTAAAATTTGGTTCCTATCCGTCGGTTTAGTGTATAATAAAGTACATATTTGGCCGTCAGAACCTTTCTATACAAGGACATCCAAAAAATTAATTTTTTGGAGATCAAAAGAGAGTGTAAAGGTAATAGAGGGATGTATCCTATCAATCCTAGCGTGGAACCGCTGAAGGGAGTCAACGTCACCACGCCATACTATAAAAATATCATCGATGTATCTCCACCAAGCCAAACAATGGCTGGTGAAATCCACATCGAGATATATATAGAGTTGTTCAAGCCTAGCCATAAAGGCATTGGCATACGACGGGGCGACGTTGGATCCCATCGCGGTTCCACGCAGTTGAAGATAGTAACATTCCCGAAAAGTGAAATAGTTACAACATAGTATAATCTCCAAAGCCTGTAGGAAGAAAAACAGCTGTTGTATAGAATACTGTGCTGACCATTCACAGGCTTGTAAACCATCCCTATATGGGATAGATGTGTATAGACTGGCCACATCTAGTGTGGCCAGAATCATATCACTATCTCCCACATATCCAAGAGATAGTAGCTTTTGGAGAAAATGTCCTGTATCTTTTACGTACGACGGAAACCTCCTGTATCACTACATCCAGCAGGTTTAAACAAAGATTACGACCTCTTTTTGTATTTATAAATGCATATATGCTAATTGAGAGTGATACAAGCTATGAGGTCATTTCCTTTCCCCTGGCTTAAATATGTTTCACCTGTGTAACGCTGTTGTTCATTTGGCTTGAGAAAGGGCAGTTCCTTCATGCCTGGGTGCTGTCAAATATATTGTAGTAGTTCCCCAAGATTGACGCACTCCAGGACTTCATAATGCAGTTTAGAAAAAAAAATTTATTGTCAACGTTTCGGGCCCGTTCTGGGCCTTTCTCAAGATATATATGTATCACTAAAATTGATATAAATACAACATTTAGATTATAAATGCAATACATTTCAATTTGATTCCTTACCAGGGGATGATTATTTAATCACACTGCACACAGATATATTGTGTTGCTCCATAGGGATTTCCCCTGCATTATATAATAGGGGTTTATTGTGTTAGTGACCGTGTGTGGATAAAATGTGATGAGTTTACTACACGTGAATTATTCTCTAATCCCCTGGTCCCCTACTAAATAATAATTATAATAATGCTATTGTTAGCTGCAGTCTCTGGTTGAACCATATACACCTGCCCCTCCATATCCCCCAAACCTTCCACCCCAGATGTGTTGGGAAATATTGTGTCAGTAAATGAAAGATAAAAGGAGTGAGGAATCCCCGCAGAAAGCCCAGAAGATGAGAGGCTGCTTCATTCCAACAGGGAGATAAAACTAAGTGCACAGTAGAGTTAATTCTCCCTGCTCTTTCTGTGCCATTCAGGTGGTGAGTGTCCCAGAAAATGACTGAAATTGACATGGAGAGAAATGACCCCTTCTGTCTCTTGCTGGGATCCTCAGAGCCTTTGTACAATTGTCACAAATAAGACGACAGATCCCAGCCCTGAACATCCATGGGATTATAGTGGGTCTGATCTGCCGGGTACAATCTAACAATGATTTATCTGTTCCTACTCAGCATCAAAAACCTCAAGTCAACCCAAAAATACCTGAGCCCTGGAAACGTTCCCTAATTGTCCATTCCCCCTCCACTCTGCCGGCTGACAGACACATTTACTGCACAGATGACACTCCCAGCCATCCACAATTAAATGATCTCTAGGAAAAAATGTACATTCATTTATGTGTGTCCAACAGACCCCACATGTCCTCGCCTATTAAATCCCACACAGCCTCCTTTTTTGGTGACTCCCCCATTCAATTCACACACATCATGTTTGACAAAATGAGTCTCAAGGGGCTTGGATGCAGATTAACAGGGACACAAACCCTTCATCTTCGCTTTGGAATGACCCCAAATATCCCAGAATGGCTGCGTCAGTTTTTATTAGAGACATGATTTATTTTTGCAAGACTGATTATTTTTCACATTTTAACATTTATAAGAATAGAAAACAGAATAAATTAACCACAAAATAATCTGAGACTCTTTTGCCTCAAAATGACAGGAGCTGAAGAAGAAGATCCTAAAAAGAGGAAACTGGTCCTTGTTCCAGAGTTTGCATAATACCTCTGTCCATCAAGTCCAGAACAGGAGAATAATTACAGTTTGAGAAGATTAGCCCTCCACCCATAAAAAGAGAGGCCACTTTTCTTTTATCTGTAGATACGTTTAAGGCCCAAGAGAAGTAAACATTTAGCCTGCCCAAGCCTCTCCCTACTTAATACACAGTATCTTTCTGGAAAGTCTTCAAGGAAACTGGTTCTAATCTGACAAGGGATTCTGGGAGAAAGTTGTTAGGTGTTAAGTTGCTGGCAGTGCTTCAGGGTCTTGTCTGCTCCAGCTGCTGGTGTTGGCTCTGTATTGCAAACCTACTGACATGGACTGGGATGGGAACAACAATTTTGGGGTTTCTAGAAGGCTCCCCAGTTTTGGAGTTTGCATTGCCGGCCTTGACCCTCTTCCACTTGGCTCTGCGGTTCTGGAACCATATTTTGACCTGGACCTCGCTAAGTTGGAGCGCATGTGCGATCTGGGATCTCTCTGTCAGGGACAGGTACTTCTTGGAGTGGAACTCTTTCTCTAGTTCCAGCAGTTGTTCACTGGTGAAGGCAGTTCTCCTCCGCCGGTTCCTCACCGTGGAGCTGGTGTTGCGGTTATTAGAAGGGTTTGAGTTTGGGGGGCTTTCCTCTGGGGTGTCTTCTTCTTTGTTTGCAGTTTGGCAGGAGATATCGTCATCTGAACTGTAGTCCAGGTCACTATCCATCAGGTAGGAATCCTCCTTGCCCTTTCCTTCTGCTTCTTTCCCAGACTCCGATTTCCCCTGCCCACGGACTGGACCTGCCACACACAACATGGGAATAATGTTACATACACTAAAATGATTCTATTAGGAGATTCCTGTTGTACTCTTCAATATTATTACTTATACAGCTAAATGATTCACTGTTTTTAAGTTAAACAGCAGGACAATATAGTAACACACATAGATCTATATACAAGCAGCATAGTATATACATCTACAGCAATGATATATAACCCTAGTGTGTGTGCCTATATTCATCTGCTATGTATATATAATACACTGTAATTGTTTAAAAATTAAAGCATGGGTACCCTCAGATTGTATATTGAAATGACCACACTGCTATATACATTGGCATTATACACATTGGTAAACTGTTGCTTAGAGCAGTGCTGTCCAATCATACAGTATACAGAGAAACATTCTGTTATTATAGACATACATAGTCAAGCATCCAATTATACACAACTTTATTATAAAGTATTTACACCATACCTCCCAATATTTTGGAAACAGAAAGAGGGACAAAAACATTTGCCTCACATATATTTTTTGACCAGGCCCATTTATGTGATCACACCCCCTAATTACCATGTCCGCTTTACAAAATTTGGCAAGTTTTGAAAGTTTGAACACATTTCTGTGGTTTTTATGTGTTGTTACAGTTTTGCTAATGAAGGTGAATTGCCCTTTAAGTTGTGTACATATCAGTACATATTCTGGACTGCTGGTTGAGCTGTCAAAAGCGGGACTGTCCCGCTCAAATCGGGATGGTTGGGAGGTATGCTACACAATAGAATAAGTGTAACTTGATATATAGAACATAACCTATATTTTAGCACATATATATATATATTTATATATATATATTTATATACATACAGAACAGGAAATATTTGTGCTGGGATCAAGTAAAATCATGTTTGTGTTTCTATCTAAGTTTGGGGGGGAATTTGTATTTTATATTTTCATAAACAACTGTGTATAATTAAATAAAGCAAAACAAGTACAGAGAAATGAATCACTTGATTTATCTTTTTGGCATTAGAATGTTTCTCATTTTGAACTTTTCATTTTGATACATGATTAAAAAAATCTCCAATTTATATTCTACAAAAAAAAAAGGTAACGTTTGAAATGTCTGCATAATTTACTGAAAATAAATTCAGGGAATCATTTTCCATAAATACAGTTTTTGCTGATGATAATTCTGAAAGCCCCATCCCAACATAGAGGTCTCACTACTGGCCCTATGACCTGTCTCTAGATACAGTTTTTCTACTGTTATTGAGCCATATACTACCATATTAGCATGTATGCTGATTGCTCTCCTG
This sequence comes from Xenopus petersii, assembly GCA_038501925.1. Taxonomy (NCBI): domain Eukaryota; kingdom Metazoa; phylum Chordata; class Amphibia; order Anura; family Pipidae; genus Xenopus; species Xenopus petersii. Next base: position 46,949,619 of record CM076689.1, on the reverse strand, counting down.
AGTGATGTAAATAGGATTAGGGCTAATATTGGGTTTCGTGCCTGTCTGGAAACTCTGTGCCTGGATTTAAAGGAACTGATCATAGATTGAGTTGTAATCCTGCTGTGAGTTTAGCCAAATGATACCCTGCGAAACCTTGTGACTTGTCTCCACGTGTATTTACTGTATGTGACATACAATGCTTCAACAAGAACTTTAATTGCCTTTATAGACATTATGTATATGATAGTTTCTTCCATGTATCTATCAGTCTGTCTAGCTACCTACTCATGCCTCTCAAGTGTTGCCTCTACTGTTCTATAAGGTGTTATATGTGTATCATCATCTATTAACACTATATTCTCTGTTTATTTGTATTTCTCTTTTTATATGTATCATATCATCTATATGAGATAGCTGTCATTTAATAATGATAAACTGCTCTCATGCTGATGAGGTTCGTGCTGCCACCGTACCCAGTGCCAAAGAGAGATGGTTGGGACACTTACTCAGAGAAGCTTCCAAAGTAGAGAAAGGCAGTAAGGTGCTCTCTTTGGTTATGTAGGTCTTATTGCCATCTTCTCCGTCTGACTGACTCCCGTCGCTTTTTTCAAAGGCACCATGGAGACTTTGAGCTCCAAACTTTCTGGCTGCCTCCTGGTGCTGGGTGGAGACTGAGAATCCACCTGGCAGGGTAGCCATGAGAGTAGAGGTGAGTACCATGCCCTGGGCAAGACTGGAACAGAATCCACTGGGCAGGCTGGGGATCTGGTGGTGAGGGTGCGATGAAGGGAGAGTTGGCTGCAGAGTGGCTTGAGACAGAGATGGAGGAGGGGGTGGTGGAGGGGCCAAGACCACAGGCCGGTAAGGCATGAACATGGGATAGCCAGTGTATATAAAATGTCCAGGGCTGGGCTGTGGTGGACTCCCTATCAGTGAGTCTATACTGAAGGCTCTACTGCTGCCCAAGGGACGATCCATCATCATGAGAGGGGGCTGAAAAGCTGCACTCATATAAGCTAATTCCCAAATCTTCCAAAAGATGCCAAAAAACCCACTAGAACAGACCTCAGTAGGCACCAGAGCCACAGTCTGTCACAGTGACCATTGGTAGAGTGCGGTTGATGGATGCCAAAGTCAGATATACAAAGCAGAGTTCTAGCGACGGCGAATCCTCCACTGATCTCTGGTTTTTCTTGTGCTGGGATTATTTGGTGATAGCAATGTGGGTCTGTTCTGTATCTCCAAACATTAGTGAGTCCCTCTCAGTATATTGGGGGTCTCTCCTTTCTCACTGGCTGCCCTGATTACACAGCATCTCTACACAGAGATTGTCTTCTGACCTGGCTGTGATGTGTTCTTATTGGATACTGGGGGCCATTTTTTTCCTTGAGTGATGCTGTTGCTTCTCCTTCTTTTCTCTCTCCTTTCTGGGTGACCTGCACTCGCAGCTACCACTTTCTGGGCACTTTCTTCTCCTGTGGTTCTTCTTGCAGAAATGGGGACTTTCCTCTCTGTCTGTACTGTCAGATCTTTGTTCTTGTCCGTTTGGCGGGACCTTGCAACTTGCAGTCGGTGTGGCTGGATCTTCTATCTTCCTAGGTGACCTGGATGTGCAGCTTCTTCTCTCCCCAGTCTCGGCAGATACAAACTGTGCTCTTATTTCCCATTCACGTTTTGCCAGATTTTAGCACCTTCTCTTGGTTTGCTGATTGCTATTGGTGGCTGGGCTAGAGGAGGTTTGTTTTAGCAGACCAAGCCCACTTCACACCCCTTGGAGAGAGGATCAGGATAAAGTGCAGGGGATGAAGAATAGGGACAGATTTGTGACCCTCTGAGCTCTGACTGCTAGTGATGGGACTAACCATGCCCTTCCCTGGATGATTCTCTCTCACACACTTCCACTCCATCAGCCATGACAGCCGCTATGAATAAAGGCATCTCCTAATTACACAATGATTTAGCCAATCTTTAAACTGGACCTACTGCGCATTCTACTGCACTGTACGGACTGCACTTAGATGTCCTTGTTCCTGCCTTTATAAAATAATTGCTCGAGTATAGTATATTTGGGTTAAGGTATATATCACACTGTAGAAGAAGGTTTCCCAATTCTTCTGCATTATAAGTTATTTTTGGACACTGTTGTCCATGGGAGAGGGGATAAGGGGATAAGTCCAGCCTATATATAACTTATGGAAGATGTCTACTGTGCCTTTTCCCTAAATCAGGATTTTTATATTATCTAAGCTAAAGCCCCCTAGCAGTGAATAGGCCTCTATTTTACTAACCCGCCTGAGAAAATAACGAAAACACAAATAGATCTGTATTTTCCCAGCAGTATATACTTGCTGTAATAAGTATAAGTGGGCACACAGGACCTTTATCCCAATTCAGTTTGTGTATGCCCACCCTCTATATATTTTCTTTATAAAATTCTCATCAAACAGTTATTGGCTCATACTTCAGGCACAATATTAGGCTCTGCACCCAACAGGCCAAAATGGGCCGCCTGTATCAGCCTGTGTCTGGCCAGCTTTACAATGAGTTCTTTGCAGTTGCTGGGGCACAGACAAAGGGATGTCCAACCTGCAGCTCTCTGTCTGAGAGTTTTAGTTCAGCAACACCTAGAGGGTTGCTAGCTAGTTACCGATGTTCCTACAGACTTCCTACAACAACAAGGGATACCTTACCTCTATCTCTGACCTGATATCTAGATATTGTGGGCTATGGGTTTTGTCTAAATTTAATCGGGTAGCTCACTATAAAACTGAATATATCACTGCAAAGATAACTGTAGATGATAAAATAAAGTTGCATAAGCAAAGGCAGAATTTGGGCACACATTCCATACTAAAGATATGGCTACATGGTTAAAGTGAGTGTGGGGAGGTGCAGGGTGCCCTTGCAGAATAAAGGACTGGGCAACGGGATGGGGAAAGGAATCTCCTCAGCCCCCATCCCAACTCATTACTCATCACATCCCTCCCCTTCTATTAGCCCTGGGACAAGTGACAAGGGAGTGATCCTGAGCCCGGAACGTATCGATTAACCCAAAGCTGTGTCAGAGGAGCAGTTTATCAGCGTGGGCAGATGTGCTTACATTCTATTCAACCAGATCTTGGCTCCCAGAAAGAAGGGCAGAATTATATCACCATGGCATGGCATAGAGAGACAGAAACACAGGGGAAGCACTCCATATCCCTAATTAGTGGTACAATTCATCATGACAGAAACAAATGGGAGTACAAGCATATTCAAATTAATTTCTCTGTATAAATCACGAGTTGTTGCCAATCAGTTGCTACCAATCAGCAAGCACAACCCTGGTATTATATACTGTATGAATGAGCACATTGCTAATATTAACATTATACCTGTCTGTTATTATTTAGAAGTATCACATGATTTGATACTTGATTTCTGTGACTGCTGTGTTGCACCATGTGTCCTGTAGGTGTCACTCTCTAACACTCGGTTACTTTATATCCGCTGAGGAGCTAATTTATCATACTGTGTATAAAAACGGCAGGTTAATACACCACAAATCACCGTGTTTTGCCATGTAAAAATGACATAAAAACAGGCGTAAAATGTGTATATGTTGTTTCTTAGAGTGACTTGAACCGGAAGCCGTGTAAAATACCAGCGGCAAATCTGGCATTCGCATGGAGTAAAATTACACATGCCATGCAATATTTTACACAGCTTTTCACACTTTTTTTTGGTGAATTTGTTTTTTCACAGCATAATAAATATGGCCCTGAGTGTCACTAAGTTACCCATTTGTGTGGCTAAAACCTCTGAACTCTGTGACATTGATTGGCATGTGTTTACGCTCCACCTTCTGCAGTATGCGTTCTTGAGTGCCCGCTAGATGCCAGGGAGGAACCTTGGTGTTTCATTACATGCCCCAAATTGTGCCAGTGATCATCCCCAACGTCTATCTGTATGCACCCCATGTGAGCCAGTGTCCCCAGTGTTAATGTGAGTGTAGCCCATTGTGCCTGTGAGAGAATACCCCATTATGCATTGGACTATGCCCAGTGTGCCAGCCTGTGAGGCTACATAGTGACTCACTGATACAGTGGAAGTGCCATTTACAAGCATTTGATCTCCCAGTTGCTATCTGCTCCTCATTATTTATTACCATCCAAATTGTTTCTATTCTTTTGACATTTAATTTACAAGTTTAGGGATTGTTTTGTCCTCTCCTTTGTCCTGCAGAAAGGATCCATGTTGGAGAAGCTTTGAAAAGCCAAACATGAGAGGCAGGCTGTGAAAAGGGACAGGGCCGGGGGCTTTTGATTCCTGAGGGAGAGTCAATAGTTACTTTACATAATTGCAGGAGAAAGAGTTTCAAAGGCAGAATCACAAGTGCCCCCCCTTACCTCTGGGAGTCTATTGGATGCTTTCAGGCTCACATAAAGAGGGCTGAATAAATTGGGAAAGAAAGATGCTTTGCAACTTGCAGATTGCTGTGTCCAGATGGGGAGATGACACAAACCCCCTTTTGTTGAGAACGGGAGGGGGGTACTCTGTTCCCTCCATGCACAGGATACTGCCCAATGACTGTCATTTCCAGGACTGAGCGAGCAAACTGAATTAGAGCCCATTAATAAACAGTGGAAGGAGGGACTCTTAGCCCTGCACCTCCCTACAAGAAAAGGGGACAAAAGCAGTGAGTGTCTGGGCTGGTCTGTAGAGTCTTGCCTGGGATACGGAAGAAGGGGAAGCTTGTTATGGGTTGGGGACTGTGACATGGGAATATAATGTCCTACACCTACACAATAATTGGGCATGTACCTAAACCAAGGGCTATAGCAAAACAAGTGCCCTGGCAGAGGCCCATCTCTAAATAAGGAAAGAATGTGTCCAGCTCCTGAAACAAGAAAGAATGTCTTGCCATATTGAAGACTGAGACATGGTCAGGTCCAACCCGGAGTGCAGTTGAACTGTGGGTAGTGTGGAGTAAGCAGATCCCTGTTGCCCAAGCCTAGCTTTCAAGCCTCCTTTGGGGTATTCTTGGGGTTACGAATACCCTGTGGGACATGGACACAACCAGGGCACAGAGGGGACAATAATTGTTAGCATGAAAGGTCCACTATTAGCCCAGAAGCCATTACCATACAAAGCAAGTTGTTCTGGTTAGCAGGCTGCTGAGATAATATTATAGATTGTTATCTGCAATGGCTGGAGGAGAAAATACAAGTAACAATGGCTATGTGTTTGTATTGCTGAATGCACAACTATATCTTTTTTGCAGGAACAAATTTTGGGGCCTTGGGCAATAGGGAAAGGCTTGTTTGTAGTTGTAGTTCAGCAACAGTTGAAAGGGCTGCAGAACGAATGCAGACCTACTAATGCATGCCATGCACTCCTTCTGCTGACTGATGCATGATTCATGCAATGTGCAAAATACAATGAATACACATACATTATATTGCATAATCTGCTCATTGTATATTTAAACTATATATATATATATATATATATATATATATATATATATATATATATATATATATATATATATATATATATATATATATATATATATATATATATATATATATATATATATATATATCTGTTGTCTGAAGGTGCACACCGTTTCCACGTTCATGTACCTGGGTGCCAGCTGAACATTAAATAGATGCAGAAGTCAAAAGTAGCGACACTCACAGGTTTTGTAGAAGGTTTGAAAACAAAAGTGTTGTTTATTGAAGCTCAACGTTTCGATCCCCCACAGGGATCTTCGTCAGGAGAACACAAACAAACAATATATATATATACACATACTGTGTGTACATATAGTTTCTACACAATTTAAATATACTACAATCTAATAATATTAGTATGCTTATATAAAAAAAAAATTGTCCGTACAGTGCAAGTAGAATGTGGTAGGTCCAGTTTACAGATTGGCTAAATCATTGTGTAATTAGGAGATGCCTTTATTCATAGCGGCTGTCATGGCTGATGGAGTGGAAGTGTGTGAGAGAGAATCATCCAGGGAAGGGCATGGTTTGTCCCATCACTAGCAGTGACAGAGCTCAGAGGGTCACAAATCTGTCCCTATTCTTCATCCCCTGCACTTTATCCTGATCCTCTCTCCAAGGGGTGTGAAGTGGGCTTGGTCTGCTAAGACAAACCTCCTCTAGCCCAGCCACCAATAGCAATCAGGGAAGCCGAGGGAAGGTGCTAAAATCTGGCAAAACATGAATGGGAAATAGGAGCACAGTTATCTGCGGAGACTGGGGAGAGAAGACGCTGCACATCCAGGTCACCAAGGAAGAGAGAAGATCCAGCCACACCGACTGTAAGTGGCAAAGCCCCGCCAAACACACAGGAACAAGCATCTGACACTACAGACAGAGAGGAAAGTCCCCATTTCTGCTGGAAGAATCCCAACCACAGCAGGAGAGAGTCCAGAGAGAGTCCAGAAAGTATAAAGTGGTAGCTGCGAGTGCAGGTCGGCCAAAAAGGAGAGAGAGAAAAGAAGGAAAGAGAAGGAAATCGTAACTGTAAGGGGCAAAGTGAGACAATTCAGAGGAGACAATCCCTGTAACCCACACAGAACACTGCTTTGAATATCGGACTTTGGCATCCATCACCCACTTCTACCCAAATTGCTGGCACTCTACCAATGGTCACTGTGACAGACTGTGGCTCTGGTGCCTACTGAGGGCTGTTTTAGTTGTTTGTGCCCAACTTTGGGAGAATTTTTTAGGCTTCCTTTGACTCCCAGTAGCTTATATGAGTGCAGCCTTTCAGCCCCCTCTCATGATGATGCAGCGTCCCCTGGGCAGCAGTACAGCCTTCAGTATAGACTCGCTGATAGGGAGTCCACCACAGCCCAGCCCTGGACATTTTGTATATACTGGATACCCCATGTTCATGCCTTACCGGCCTGTGGTCTTGCCCCCGCCACCACCCCCTCCTCCATCTCTGTCTCAAGCCACTCTGCAGCCAACTCTCCCTTCAGCGCACCCTCACCACCAGATCCCCAGCCTGCCCAGTGGATTCTGTTCTAGTCTTGCCCAGGGCATGGCACTCACCTCTACTCTCATGGCTACGCTGCCAGGGGGATTCTCAGCCTCCACCCAGCACCAGGAGGCAGCCAGAAAGTTTGGAGCTCAAAGTCTCCATGGAGCATTTGAAAAAAGCGACGGGAGTCAGTCAGACGGAGAAGATGGCAACAAGACCTACATAACCAAAGAGGGCACCTTACTGCCTTTCTCTACTTCGGAAGCTTCTCTGGGTAAGTGTCCCAACCATCTCTCCTTGGCACTGGACAGGGTGACAGCACGAACCTCATCAGCATGGGAGCAGCTTATGAAATAATATTAATAGATATGTCATAGATGTGCCTAGATATTACACTGATAATAGAGCAGAAAATGGATCTCTCTCTCACACACACACACACACACACACATATATATATATATATATATATAATTTATTACAGATAAATTGATGGATATAGATAATAACACTTATATAATAATATATTTAAAACATTCAAATGCTTAAAGTGCTTCTTTTTTCCATTATTCATAAACTCAACAAGGAAAATTAAAATGACGCTACATATCACACACACATTAGGGATGGAAAGTCAGGCAGGATATCATTTCGGTAAGCTCCCTACAACTTACTATAGGATTACAACTTAATTCACTCCCTAGTTTCATTAATTCCCGGCACAGAGCACTCTCAGAAAGGCAATAAACACGATATAAGCCCTAATCCTATTTACACTCAGCAAAGCATTTGTTGCGGTTAAATCACTGAGAAAAATGTGTAATATATTCGTAAGCAAGTTATAGGGTTATTTGCGTGAAAACCCCTGGACTGGAAACTCAGACTTTTAAGGAAATAAAAGACTTGTTTGCCGATGTGAAATTATTCAGGGTTTCTTTCACAAAAGTCCAGTGATTCTGCACATTCTTCAGCTGTTACTTAAATTCATTTTTGTTTTAATTTCAATTATGGGTTTTGAAAAAAAATGACCTTTTTTATACTCCTTGCTAAAAAAAAATCAGCATTGATTTGAATTTGATTTAATTCTTCCTAAAATGAATTCAATGAGTTTGTTTTAATTTTACACTTTTATACTACAGTTATTTAAGGTTTCATTTAGTCATAACTATTACAATTTCCCTTATTATTATATAGAAATGATGAGATTTCTCAAACAACCTCAGATTTTATAGCAAAAAATAGATTTCTAGATTTTTACAATTCTGCTCAGTGTCAGAATTCATCTTGTAAATGGGGTGAAAACAACTCCCGATGTCTCGCTGAACGGCCACAGCCACAAAATGGGACAACAAAATATGTTACATAACTAGATATTTCATCACGTATCTATTTGGGGATCTTGTTTGTAATTATATTTTTTTTATATATAATTTCTCTTCACTTTTCTCTCCTTCTCTCTTTCTATATATATACAAATAGATATATACAAATTTATTTATAAATCTACATTTTTCATATGCATATAATACCCTTAAAAATGCTTAAATTAGTTGATTTATTTTATTTTCATCACAATTTAAATTACATCTGATATATATGTAAATATTTGGATGCACTTACATTTTTGCCATTTGTTCCTGCCAGCCTATATATCTCTAGTATATGGGAATGTGGAAATAAACATAGATTTATAAATACTATAAATTCATTTTTAGTTACGCATAAACAAACACAGGTGTGTATTGCAGTGTATGCATGGGAATATGTTTTTTTGTCTCCTCTGTGTAAAGCAATATATATGTATACGATTCCAGAGTGTATGACAATACACAAACACACATATATATATATATATATATATATATATATATATATATATATATATATGTATATCTCACAGAATACCTCTATTCCACATATGTAAATAATTCCACTGTATATAAAAATATCAGTGCTCTATTTGCATGTACAAACACAGTTTATAACAACATTTTTGAGCTCTGTATTTATATGTATAATCGTAATGCTTATGATAGTATATATATATATATATATATATATATATATATGTGTGTGTATGTATAACAATACGCTTGTGCGATGTAAATATAGTCCCAGAAAGTCTATCCCTATAACCTGTTCTGTAGTTATATATCCTGTATTTAACAGATATATGATGTATACGCATACATACCCCATGCATGTAAAAGTGTATTACTTTTGCAACGTATAGAATTTGAATCTGCAAACATTCATTTTATAAATCTAACCGAAATGAATTCATGGAATAATTGTGCTGTGTATAATTCTGGTGTGTGTGTAACATTATTCCCATGCTGTGCTTGGCAGGTCCAGTCCGTGGGCAGGGGAAAGAGGAGTCTGGGAAAGAAGCAGAAGGAAAGGGCAAGGAGGATTCCTACTTGATGGATAGTGACCTGGACTACAGTTCAGATGACAATATCTCCTGCCAAACTGCCCACAAAGAAGAAGACACCCCAGAGGAAAGCCCCCCAAACTCAAACCCTTCTAATAACAGCAACACCAGCTCCACGGGGAAGAACCGGCGGAGGAGAACTGCCTTCACCAGTGAACAACTGCTGGAACTAGAGAAAGAGTTCCACTGCAAGAAGTACCTGTCCCTGACAGAGAGATCCCAGATCGCACATGCGCTCAAACTTAGCGAAGTCCAGGTCAAAATATGGTTCCAGAACCGCAGAGCCAAGTGGAAGAGGGTCAAGGCTGGCAATGCGAACTCCAAAACTGGGGAGCCCTCTAGAAACCCCAAAATTGTTGTTCCCATCCCAGTCCATGTCAGTAGGTTTGCCATACGGAGCCAACACCAGCAGCTGGAGCAGACAAGACCTTGAAATGGTCAAAGGACAACAGCAAAGAAATCCATTTTGTGGCCCTCCAGTTGTTAATCTACATCTACCATGTAATTAGACAGTGGTGGAAGTTGTAGTTTTACGACAGTGATAGGGCCGTAATATGGTCATCCCTGGACAATGAACAAATTAGCCACGGGGTCAGACAATGCAAGTTGTTGTTGCCAATAACCAATTCCCTCCTAGACTTTCCAGAAAGACCCCAGTACTGATTATGTTAAGAAGGGGTGATTTTTGCACTTGAGGAGGCTAAAAGGTTAATTCTTCAGGAACTTAATTTTATGTATAGATATATGGAAGCTGGCCACATTTAAGGGATGGCAGGTAAAACCTCTCAAAGCCGTCTTAATTCTAATATTATGGACTTGATATGGACAGAGGTTTAGTGAGAACCGGAAACGGCCACAGGGTTGTGTTACCTGCAATGGAAAGTGCTGTGGGAGCAAAGTTAATTCCATATGTTGGGGGGTAAATGGTGAAAAGAATATAACATCACCCCTCGGTACAATATCCTTTAACAAACGGAACTTGTTTTTCTAAACTCTCCCAGAGCCTCAAATTATGTTGTGGTTAATTTATTCTGTGTTGCTTATTTCTTATAAGTTATAAAACTTGAAAAAAAAATTACTCAGTCTTGTGAAATCCAATCATGTCTCTAATAAATAATTCCTTGCGGCCGTTCTGGGATATTTGGGGTCATTCCAAAGCGAAGATGAAGGGTTTGTGTATAAGTCCCTGTTAATCTGCATCCAAGCCCCTTGAGACTCATTTTGTCAAACATGATGTGTGTGAATTGAATGGGGGAGTCACCAAAAAAGGAGGCTGTGTGGGATTTAATAGGCGAGGACATGTGGGGTCTGTTGGACACACATAAATGAATGAACATTTTTTTCCTAGAAATCATTTAATTGTGGATGGCTGGGAGTGTCATCTGTGCAGTAAATGTGTCTGTCAGCCGGCAGAGTGGAGGGGGAATGGACAATTAGGGAACGTTTCCAGGGCTCAGGTATTTTTGGGTTGACTTGAGGTTTTTGATGCTGAGTAGGAACAGATAAATCATTGTTAGATTGTACCCGGCAGATCAGACCCAGTATAATCCCATGGATGTTCAGGGCTGGGATCTGTCGTCTTATTTGTGGCAATTGTACAAAGGCTCTGAGGATCCCAGCAAGAGACAGAAGGGGTCATTTCTCTCCATGTCAATTTCAGTCATTTTCTGGGACACTCACCACCTGAATGGCACAGAAAGAGCAGGGAGAATTAACTCTACTGTGCACTTAGTTTTATCTCCCTGTTGGAATGAAGCAGTCTCTCATCTTCTGGGCTTTCTGCGGGGATTCCTCACTCCTTTTATCTTTCATTTACCGAAACAAAGTTTCCCAACACATCTGGGGTGGAAGGTTTGGGGGATACGGAGGGGCAGGTGTAAATGGTTCAACCAGAGACTGCAGCTAACAATAGCGTTATTATAATTATTATTTAGTAGGGGACCAGGGGATTAGGAATAATTCACGTGTAGTAAACCATCACATTTTATCCACACACGGTCACTAACACAATAACCCCTATTATATAATGCAGGGGCAATCCCTATGGAGCAACACAATATATCTGTGTGCAGTGTGATTAAATAATCATCCCCTGGTAAGGGATCAAATGGAAATGTGTATATATAGGAATTTGTTTTTTTTTTTGTTTGTGTCTGCATATAAAAATGGTAATTTATTTAATACATGATTTCATCCACCTTGCAAAATTCAGAAATGTGTGAACACACATATGTGTTCAGGTAAGTCATCTTATTTCACAAAATGTATAATAATTAATATAATTATATTGTTACACTAATGTCAACAAATGATAATTATATAGATATAATAACAACAATAGGATCATTTACTAAATGTATATAATAAAGATACTGTAGATATAGATAGATAGATGATAGATGATAGCTAGATAGATAGATAGATAGATAGATAGATAGATAGATAGATAGATAGATAGATAGATAATTCAGTAAAAATTTTGATTTATTTTTCTGAGTTAAACACAGAACATAAATGTCAAAATGAAACACATACACTTTACCAACTATCACACACCTGATGGATCCACAATTATAAGTCATGGGGGCTCATTTATTAACGCAGCGCAGCGCATAAGTGGACGCAAAAGATTGTCTGCGACATCACGAGTGTGATCGCTAATATATTTGCGTGATATTGCGCATAACACAGAGCTTTTGCGATGGTTTTGTTTATGCGCATTGCGCAAAAGATTGGGCATTTATGTCGCAAACGATGCCGTGGTTGTTAGGGGCGTGGCTGTGGGCGTGGCTACAATGCGCTTGCACTGCGGCCGTCGCAGATTTGCGTCTGTATATGTGCAAAACTGCACCCGGTCAACAGCACCACAATTTTTACGACTGCCTCTTTGTGGCGTAATAGTAACGCTCTTCAAAATGCGCATTCCTGCCCAGCTGCGCTAGCAGAGCCACACTGCTAAACTGGGTTCTGGCAAATACAATGGTGCTGCTGTTGGTGGGGATGTTTGTTAACTCAAAGTTTACTCAAAGATGAACAACCCCTGTAAAGTGCATATTAACCACGCCTTCCACCCAACATGTTTATATTGACCAAGGTTCCTTTAAGGGTATCAGGTAGGTTAAACACCTTTGCAACCAAACAAATATTAGCACAGAAACAAATGCAGATGCGTCTAAGTGAACGCAATATGCGCAATATGTGACGCAACTAATTAAAGCAGCGCATTCATACATGAGCACAACTAATCCTTACCTTTGCGGTATCTTCCTGTGCGCACAATTTATTATAAGCACTGCGACAGCTGATACGCAGTTTCACACAGTTTCACAAGTCGCACCTACATTAGCGCACAAAATCGCACTGTTAAGGTATCGTGCGCTACATTATTAAATACTCGCATGCGCTGGGCAAATGTCAGGCCACTGCGCTCTTTTTAGCACTGCGCTGCGTTAATAAATGAGCCCCACGGACTTCTAAAATTACATAATACTGACACTATAGGCAAAGTGTAAAAAGAGACAAGGAACCTTACTATCTATCTATCTATCTATCTATCTACACCCTCCTATCACATTTTGCTGTGAACACACAGTTACAAAAGACATGAAATAATGTTTTTAGCTGCACATACTCACATACCATGTTGCTGAATATGTACATTGTTGCACAATGACAAAAAAAAATTGTGGTTGTAATTTACATATTCCCAAACACACTTGACCCAAACTTTTCCCACATACAGCCACAGCCACAAATTTTAAAAGAGCCACAGTTACACAGAAACAAATAGACTTCATTGTAATAAACACTGTTGCACACACGGATACTAGAATACAGCTACCATTCCATTCTGTTACAACCAACTCTCTCTCACGTACAGCCACACAGCACATTGTTGAAACAGACGGACAGTTAGCCACCCCAAAATACAGTTGCAATAAATACTGAATACAGAACAGTACAGAATACAGTTATCAACGGGAGCTTCTGCCAGTCATTCACACAGCTTTCAGGATCATGCACAAAATCCCAAACCGTCACGCACACATATGTGCATATTGTTGACCTTCAAAGTCCTATGGAATAGGACCACATATGACGTTACACCCTTAAGACAAACGTATAATGACGTAAAAATAAATTTATATGTATGTTAAAATCTTTCACTTTCACACATTCTGTTTTTAGAAAACATGATTTTTAAATGTAAAAATAACCTTCATTTTAATGTTTTTTTTTTTGGCCCAAGTCATGAATATTTATTTTATTACATCTAAAGCTGCATAAAAACCAGCAATAGCAATAGATTTTGTTGTTACTGGTTCACACACACTGTGTGAACAGGAATCGTAGTTCAATCACGTGTATATGAAGCAATTGTATTTTAATAACAATTTAATATACGATGGCAATGAAAAATATAAATACTTGTGTTCATGCAGAGAAGTCAATAAACAGCACTAGGGATGGGCAAATTTTTTCGCCTTGTCTTGTTGCGGAATTGATGCCCGTAGACTTGTATGGCGTTGTGCGACAAAAAAAAAAAGACGCGCACCAACAAAAAAAATTCGCCCATAGACTTTAATGGGTGTTGGTGACATTTTGCCAGCAGCGAATTTTTGGCGAAACGAAATGGGTCAAATTCGCCCATCCCTAAACAGCACCATTATTCTAAGTACCATCATTTTGAACCTGTAAATGAACCACAACTCCCAGCAAGTTTTCTAAGATTTTGGATATTGTGGTATGTTAGAACGAACCAAAGTATGGAAATCCCTAATTTGCCAACATTATTAGGATAAGTAAATCCTCAAATAACTGAAGTTTAATTACTGGTTAATAGGGTATTGAAAGGAGTTTAGAATCACAAAATACTAACAGGTAGAAGTCACACATTACTGACATTATACAGAACAGGCACTAGTTTGACATTACTGACAGTTTACTTTACAGGCAGCAAACACACATTAATGACAGCATAAAAGACAAGCAGCAGCCATGATGTCGATGTAGGAGTCATACATTACGAACAAGATAGAAAACAGGTGGCAGTTATAGAGGTTATAGACAGTATATTGCACACAAAGCTGTACATTAGGAGCAGAAAGAGGTGGTACATTATGGGTGTAGTTATTTTGACTGCCACATCACTGACAATCACAGCATGTAATAACAGGTAACAGGTTAGTAAAACCATAGAAAAAAACAAGAGAAATACAAAGTGCCGGTATTCAGAGAGAAGAATCATCAGCTGAAAATGGTGCTTAGTGATGTCACTTGTCCCACTTGACTCATTGAAATGTGTATTATATTAAAAAGTAATACCATTTACTACATGAGCATATCAAAGATTTTGATGTCCTCTTGTCAGTGGCCCAGACCCCATAAAAGGCGGGCCAGATTTGTGGCCCCAGTAATGGAAACTCCAAGCACCGGTCATGGTTTGGGCCATGTTTGGGCATAATAAGTGCGGTCCAGTGGATCACGTTTTATTTATATTTAGACAAGCATGTTTTTATATTGGGATCCTTTCCCCCAGTCAGTGGGATAATAACCCAGGTCTGCAGACTAAGCACTATGGGGGCCATATGATTTCTGTTGGGGCCCTGGTTATCTGTAACCTTCATTCTGTCTCCTGTATATGGCCATTATAATCCTTTATATTTTAGAATAAAGAGCCCCATGACAAAAATTATTGTTTATTATCCCCCAGAAACTATAAAGCTCAAAAAAACATCAGTCTTCTGCAATCCCAATGGCGTGCCTAGTTTCAAGGGCTCAGAGAAAACACAGACGTTGGTATGCAGGGCTTAAAAAGGCACACAGCTCTTTGCCAAAGCATAGGGCTGCAGAGAGAAGTAGGGAGAGAGCCACACTGAGGCTTGGGTGCTAGCTAGACTGTGAAGAGAAAGGCCTAGCCGACGGGAGGATGATAAAGCTAGCCAGAGACGTACAGATATAATCGTACAAATCCTCAATTCGTACGATTTTCGGTCCGTGTGTGGAGTGTCCCGACATTTTACTATTAGGGCAGAACATCGTCCGATCTGTTCTTTTACTACTTTATTTAAACTGTAGGTTAGTGGCAGATCGGAAGATGGGGACATCCGTCCGTTCGTTCATCCAATATTACAGGTAAACCTGCACGTCTATGGCCACCTTAAGGCAGAGGCAGCTTGGAGAGAAAAGTAGGATAAGAGGCAATGGGAGAAATCCAGCCTGAAGAGGGGGTAGGGAGAGGGGAGTGGGTGCTGGAGAGGGCCTTGATCCTGCGCTGGAGAGGCAGGGAGAAGATAAACAAGTGGAGGGGTTTGATTGCAGCCATCATCACAGCTTTCATTTGGCTGCCTAATGAGTCACATCACAGGCTAAGAGAAAAATTGTCACTGGCCCAGGCGCTAATGAATTTTTTTGCAAATTGTAATCAAGGCAGGGCCGTCTGAGGCTGCTGATTAATGGGACTCGGGGGGTTTGGGCTCTCCCCATCCCGTCCTCCCCACACTAAATTAACAGCAACTTGTCTGAGCTTCAAATTAACTCTCAATGATTAATCCTGATGGGAGCTGTGAAGAATAGCGCTTGCTAATAGCTCCTGGCCCCTGGTGCTGCTTTCTATTAATTCCCTTCCCTTTAGCTGTTCCAGCCCGGGGCCCGGCCTGCACTGCACCATATTTGTTGCTCCCATAAATTATTATGTACATCTGCAGTCCCAATTTTATTTTTTCCTTTTGGGCAGGTGGAAAGCTTGGAACAATTTTAGCAAAAAGGCCCTATTCCATAGAGGAATTATTATTTCATCATTTTAGGACTCCAAATTGATTGCCATGATGCTGGTCCCAAACCTCTGCACCCATTTTATTTGTTCTACAAAGAAATCACGAAATTGTCTCTTTTGCATTGAGCTCCTATATAGAATGAGGCAAGTTTGCAAATATAGATAGTATCTGGCAGGGCTGCAGTAACAGAACTACAACTCCCACTATACCATGGGCCAGCTTTTTTGTAGATTGGTTTGACACCCTTTGTAATGCTGAGGGTTACACCTTGTTCCTAAATGTGTTGCAGAATGCTAATTTAATGTTATATTGTATAACAATCACTACCATAGATGCTAAATTATACTGTAACTAATCAACAATTAGATATGATCAGTCATCTGTAAATTAAAAAAAAACAAAAGCAATAATCTTATTGGTTGCTATGGGTCATTGCACAGGTGCAATTTAGCGCATATGTTCTTAAATTAGCCCCCCGATTTTTGTGACATATGCCAGCTTTCTATTCACTGGAATTCATACCCTTTCCCATGCAACTATGCCATGACTATGAGATACATGTGCTTGTCAGGGGATTTCAGAACAAGCCTATGGGGTTTGGTAAGTTTGGCTCTTTTGGGCTATTTGAATACAAGTGCTCATAGCAGTTTGCGTGCCATTCATTAACCTGATTTATTAAGACTAAAGGAAGGGGTTCAGGCCCTGTTCTGTATCATGATGTGTGATATTTTGCATCAGTAGGAAGAGCTTCAATTGGGTAATTATGGGATCTTTGTACCCTTTACTAAAAGGTTTTTTGCATTCCTCTCAATCAGCCAGAAGCAGAGCAGGAATTCTATATGTAAGTGAACAGATGAGCTTGAAGGGCATGTTTTTTCCCCATCAATAAGAATGGTGCTATATTATAATTAGACAGGTTTATGTCTTCCCCCCCAATTTTGTTCCCTTTTGATCTGTTTCCTGTATCTGCTTCTGTTGATGCTTCTGGGAGGCAATTCCAATATGATCTATTTGCTACGGTGAAGATGCCACTCATAGAAATAATATTAGACGCCCACAGTTTTGAACTATGTGCAGATCTGCATATCAATTATATTGCTGCCACTGACTATTTTATGTTAAGACTCTTGTGATGTACAGGGCAGTGCTTAATTAATACTCCTAATTGGCACTCGGGCTGTGCAAACCCCTTTTAATCTACCTGTGGTCTGGCTCTTACACAATAGAGATGGGACCTTGTCCTTCCAACTTGCCAGGCCACTCTGACATATGGCATATAATATAAGCAGCCTTTAATTGACTGATTGAAGTCTAGCACAAAACAGGTATTTATAGAGGAGGGGGAGATTTATGGGGAACGGACAGCTGCACGTTATAATGGAATAAATCTGCTTGTGTATATACCCCAAAAATTTTAAAATAGCAGAAGATATCACTAATAATTATTATTATAACCAGGGCCACAAGAATGTGAGTTTCCACAAACAATATAATTTAAATTTACATGCGCCGAAATTGGGACTTAACCTCCAGTCTTGAGTCCCTGGATAATACACTATTGTAATTATATCAAGCCAAGTGATAAGATAAAAAGCAATGTTTATTCACAACCATGCCAAGAGAAAAGTTAAAATGACATATATTTAAAATCAAAAGCAGCGCTGCATGCAAGAGAAGGGATCCCCTCTATTGGAGCTTTAAGCCCCAACATATATTTAGTAACACTTTATATTAAGAGGATTGCATAAATATTGGAGTAAACCAAGGTTATTCTATGTCACAAAGTGTGTGATATGGCTATGAGCGCATATGATATGCGTTATAACCTTCTAAATAGTAAATGGTGAAAAAACTGCAGTTTGGCGAAAAAGGTGAAAAAATGTGCAATATATTTGTAGATCCGATGTTGGTATGCACTAAAATGTGAAATAAACTGGGCTAATGGTCTCAATTGACCTCTGTGCAGTTTCAATTGTCCCAGCAATATTGTAGCCAAAAATGCTGAATAGTGTACAGAAAAGTACACAAAAGTGTTGCTAGGGTCAATGAAGAATAGCGCTAAAGCTGGCCATAGATGTTGAGATTTTTAAAAGATCAGATCCTGATCGTGAGACCACGATCTTCTCAGAACGATCGTACGATCGTACGAATTGACCGTCAACTAAAAAGACCAATTTACCAGGAAAACAAAGGGTAGCTGCCTGCTTGGCCCTGCAAACATAGATAGATTGCACTGGGACCGACAAAGATTTTTTGACCTGGCCGATCAATTTCCTGACAGATGTCGGCCTAAAAATCGCAAGATGTACGATCGTTCGAATCCCACTAACCGCACAATAATTTTGAAGGATTGGTCGGGCTTCCCTAAAATCGGTCGTTCGGCAAGAAGAATCGTCGCGTCTATGGGGAGCTTTAGTTTGGACGTATATCCATGTGTGGTGTGGTCGGTCCATCGACCAAATTAGCAATTCAACAATCGCAGCATTATCGACAACAGTTCAGCGCTAGTTCGTTTCACCTTTTCAATTCCTGCAGGTAATGTGAGAGGGGCCCTGTCTCGTCCATGCAGCGCCGCACCTCGTCAGCCGTTTTGCTGCCGAACGCAGCTTTGTCAGGAGGCCGAGTGTAGGAAATGATGAGGTCTTAAAGGTAATGTCACATGATCGTGACCTACATCGCCTTCGTGATAAATAAATTCTTGTGTGTATACATGTTTATTCGTTTGTGATTAGTCCTCCCCTACGTGCTGCATCATCCATGGGGTACACTAAGGAATCAACATCAAAGAAGCCACAGTACACAAAGACATAGCCCTGCGTATATTACAATAACATATGTTTTATCACTGAGGCATGTAAGACCATGGCATGGTGGTGAAATCTTGTACATCAAAAGTACACTTGGCTCTTAATCATTGAATATAAGCAATAGTCATGTGAATAGAGTGAGGATAATACCTCAAAATGTTGATCAATGTTTAAATTACAATTAAATACAGTAATTGAATAAAGAAAAAAAACTAAAAATATGTGAAGTGGGACCATAAAATTTAGGCATATGGTTTACCCACAACAGAACATGAAACAGGTAAGGTTGAATTATGGAATTCCAAATTTTACGCAAAGGAACTATTTACTTATTTATTTATAAATGCTTGGAAATTTAGGTGACCATTCAGTCCAAATCCGTCTTGTAGGTGTTGAGCCTAAAAATCCATGTGGTTACTAACTGGAGTTGCCTCACGAGGAAACTTCGGGCGACTTCGGAAAACGAACCGCCGCATGTGATTAGCGCCAGCGGTTTTTCATTTTAGCCAGCGCAGTGTGAGGGAAGGTGTTTGGGGAGATTGGTCGCCACAAAGACAAGGCGATTAGTCGCCAGGCGACCAAATCTCCCCAAAACGCCCATTGTGGCCTTACCCTAAAGCGCCCTTAACTTTGGATATTCATAAACATTTATGGGAAGAGCTTAACAGTCAGGATGCTCCGTGGAACCATAGGGAAGTGAAGGAGACAGGGCCATGACAAGGGCTTGGAAGGTTAATCAGAGCCGGCCAGGCTGGTCAGGCACCCTAGGCAACCTGGTCGGTCAAAGTGCAAGCTTGGCATACGCAGATTGTTGTTTGCGCAGGCACAGATTGCCAGATGTATCGCTGCTCACGCGTTTGCGCATATTGCTGAGCGTAATTATAAAATTATTGGACGAGAGAACAGGCAGTCGGAAGGAGCGGGGACCAGACATATCAGCCACTGTGAAAAGGGGAGGGGTTACAGGAAGAGGGGCTAGTAACAGGGTTTATGAAATGTCAAGGAACAGAGGATCTCCACAAAAGAAGCCTTCAGTGGCTAGGGGAGGAGATCCAGCTGGTATATTATAAAGTTGGTTACGTTTGCAAATGTATAGTCAAATGTATAGTTAACTTGTGATTAATAAAATTGGCTGTGGTCTTTTCAACCCATAAAGGATGTGTGGACTGGTGTTTTAATTTCTGGGGCGATACTGGTGGGGAGGAAGGAGACAATGCCCATGTAAAGTTTCCCATGGGTCTGCTTACTCTATATTTAAACCCAGTTAAAACATCTAATGTTCAATGAGCAATGCAACTATGATTTACACTGTTTCTGAAAAGTTATAGCCAGTTTTCTGTTTGATTTTTTTTTTCAATTTAGGTTACAAAAGGTAATATATCATCTATACTGCCCCAGGACTGTATAGCCCCCCCCCCCGAGGACTGGATAGCAGTAAATAAGGCATGATCACTGCATCTTATTTACATGAATTATTGCTTTAAAGGCTGGCAACAAAAAAATGTAAATTGTTACTATAAGCACCTTCTATGGTTTATTTACATTTCTCTCCACTTTAATTCTGTAAACAAATAATAGTAGGCGGCAGGGATGTAAAATAAGAGAACAAAGGGCTACTAACACTTTTCATGGGAGACCGGGCTAGAATCACACACCCGCCAAGGAGAACACAGATCCTGATACAAGCAGTAAAGCCTCTATAACTTTGTCAGAATAAACCTAAAATAACCACAGTGCCCAATGTTTGCAGGCAGGAACACTTATCTTGACGAGAGTATCACTTTAATTAGTTCAATGGGCATTCGTGGTACATTTACAATTGTGCTGTTGGGGCACAACACTTCATTTAGCGAGCATTTAAAACTGCATTAGGAGAAGTAACAGAGATCTGGTCAAACACAACTACAAACATATGGCAGCTACTATATTGGCATTTCCTATTCATGTCCACAATGGAAACTTCAACAATTTCTCTGCAATGCAAATGCATATTCAGCAGCTCATGTGCTTTAGTCTATGTCCCAATATGTGCTCTAATGTAAGGTGTGACTTATGGATGTCCATTTTGAATTAACAAGACACCAACCCAGCTTTACTGTGTGTTAATAAAAATGGACCATTCCAACACAAAAGCAGCAGGAAACCTATCCATGCCCATAAAGAGATCAGAGCCGTGTATTTCTACCTCTACACCTGTCGGACGCTACATGCACTTCTTCATGGTGTTATCCCACAACCAGCCTTACTATGTCCCGGCATGTTTATAGCACCCATTAAAACCAACGCAAAACATTCATTGAAGTCCGTGTCACCAAATCCACAAAATAATGGGGCAGGAGGGGTAGGTGGGGAGGCATTGTTATTGGCTGAGGGGAAAACAGAAGGAGGATAAAAGGATGGGACACTTTTTATTTTTACAGAACATTCACTTACAGAACATTCACTTTTCAGCAGTTTCAAAGGGCCCTTATTATTCAACTATTTCCTGCTGTTCTGGACTGCATGCAGCTGTACACAGTGAATTGCTGAGCTCTGTCCTACAAATTATATCAATGCCATTATGATCCACTCGGGTGTTATACCTTATTTCATGTTAGTATTTACAGAGAAGAGAAATTCGGATTCAGAAATGTATTATTACCCTAACAACATGGGGGCAAATTCACTAACCCGTGAAAATTTGCCAGCGCTGGCTTCGTGCGCATCACAACACTTTGCCAGACTTAAAGGCCAGGGAACCTTAATAAAATTATATAAAGTTGTTATAATGCCCTACACATGTGTCCACAGTATAGTTTAGGTGCCATCTGTTAGCAAATGTAGGGGGGGAGGAGGGTACCCCAAAAAAAAATGTACAATCTTTTTCAGTCTATCACCCTTTAAGTAGGAAAAAAACGCCAGTGTTTTTTGGGACTTAGAAAAATTGTAAAACTTTTTTTTGAGGAACTCCTATCTACTCTATTTCACTTCACCTGGTCTGAAGTGGCGAAGGCAAGTCTGGCGATAGAGGTAACGGTCCGTAAAATCAAAAACTTAGTGAATTTGCGTAGTAACGCTCTTTCGTCAGACAATTCGACTGGCGTTAGAATGCAAAGTTGTGCCAGAGTCTATCTCCTTGGCGAAATTACGCAAGCTACCGTTAGTAAATCAGCGAAGTGCCGAAATGACGTCATGCTGGCAAATTTTCGCCAGCGTTAGCCACTTCGCCCTTTAGTAAATTTCCCCCATGGTGTTCGTTGACATCCCTGCTCCCATTATTATATCTATATGTGTCTGTAAGGTAGCTAACCCCCTTCTATGTCCCTTAATATGCAACACTTTATCTTTGTAACTGCATATTTTATATGTATTTATTATAATATTGTGTATTCAATAAACACATGTGTTATACTATTAATACCCTATATAAATAGTGACATACATTCACACTGAAGCTCCTCTGCAAATTGTTAACCTTTTAGTGTTTATTTTAATTGCAAAGGGAATAAATAGTCGCACACACGCGATCTTATTACTTTCCACATGATACACAGACAGTTCTTTGCAAATAACGCATCAAGCTTACAAGGTCCAAAAAAAGAAAAATGTTACCTTTACAGTCTCCTTTTTTTTTTTTATCATTAAAAAGCCAAACACATGCAACAGGACTGGTACCTACCAATGGATCTAAGTGCTCTTACACATGGGCAGTCGTGCTGCAAATGCAATTTTTTGTTTGTTTTTTTTTTTTTTAAAAAAAAAAAAAAAAAAAACACCCTTTAATTTACATTATCTGTCCCCTTGATTAAGCTAGTTCCCTTTCTCTGAACTTTTTCAATTGTCAGTATGCTCTAATAGTTGGGCAATCAAGTCATTCCTAAAGCAAATAGCACACAAGGATGTTTTCTCCAGCAGGATAAAAACGCCGACTGTCAGGGCGCACACAGATTTGGTTATATTTGATCAAAAGAAAACACCCTGCCTTGGATTTTGATTTCCAGGGCATAACATGACCCCACATTGCTTTTTGTGTATTTGGCTTTTGATGCAAGAAAATCTTGTGGATGTGAATTCTTACTCTGTATAAGCTGATTCTGTACACACAGGCCTCTGCTTCTCTTGGAGATCAGCTCTGAGTGTATGGGACTGAATTGTACAGCAGGAGGAAATGCCTGGATGCTGATGTCCTGTCACATGGGGCATGTTGGAACACAAACGTGCATAATTGAGTAATCTGCAGCATATAATTGGGTGGCATAATTAATTTATTGTTGTGTAAGCAGGACAGATTCCTGAGTGATTCTCTGCACAGCCCCGTGACGTGCTAGCTCTACAGCCAGGATCAGCATCAAACGCGAGAAAGAACCCAATTTCAATTCAGGATTCCACTCTGTGAGATTGCAGTAGGGTTCCAGTGAAGGAGAGATCTGATGCTTATGAAACATCAAACTACAAGTCCCAGCAATCCCTGCCAGCCTTAAATAACTGCTTCCATTTGAAAAGATACATAGTGCCAGTGAAAGGAGCATTGTTTAGCTTTGCTAATACATTTTTATAGATTGTAAGTCCTTGGAGGTGACGCACTACCCAGTGTTGGTTTGTCAGTTGTTAAGAGTCCCATTTGAATACAGGAGTACATGGAAGTACTTGTGGGGATCCCAGTTGAGTACAGGAGTGCATAAGAGTACTTGCGGGGATCCCAGTTGTGTACAGGAGTGCACAAGAGTACTTGTGGGGATCACAGTTGAGTACAGGAGTGCACAAGAGTACTTGTGGGGATCCCAGTTGAGTACAGGAGTGCACAAGAGTACTTGTGGGGATCACAGTTGAATACAGGAGTGCATAAGAGTACTTGTGGGGATCACAGTTGAGTACAGGAGTGCACAAGAGTACTTGTGGGGATCACAGTTGAGTACAGGAGTGCACAAGAGTACTTGTGGGGATCCCAGTTGAGTACAGGCATGCACAAGAGTACTTGTGGGGATCCCAGTTGAGTTCAGGAGTGCAAAAGAGTACTTGTGGGGATCCCAGTTGAGTACAGGAGTGCACAAGAGTACTTGTGGGGATCCCAGTTGTGCACAGGAGTGCACAAGAGTACTTGTGGGGATCCCAGTTGAGTACAGGAGTGCACAAGAGTACTTGTGGGCATCCCAGTTGAGTACAGGAGTGCACAAGAGTACTTGTGGGCATCCCAGTTGAGTACAGGAGTGCACAAGCGTACTTGTGGGGATCCCAGTTGAGTACAGGAGTGCACAAGAGTACTTGTGGGGATCTCAGTTGAGTACAGGAGTGTACTTGTGGGGATCCCAGTTGAGTACAGGAGTGCACAAGAGTACTTGTGGGGATCCCAGTTGAGTACAGGAGTGCACAAGAGTACTTGTGGGGATCTCAGTTGAGTACAGGAGTGCACAAGAGTGCTTGTGGGGATCACAGTTGAATACAGGAGTGCACATGAGTACTTGTGGGGATCCCAGTTGAGTACAGGAGTGCACAAGAGTACTTGTGGGGATACCAGTTGAGTACAGGAGTGCACAAGAGTACTTGTGGGGATCCCAGTTGAGTTCAGGAGTGCAAAAGAGTACTTGTGGGGATCCCAGTTGAGTACAGGAATGCACAAGAGTACTTGTGGGGATCCCAGTTGAGTTCAGGAGTGCACAAGAGTACTTGTGGGGATCCCAGTTGAGTACAGGAGTGCACAAGAGTACTTGTGGGGATCTCAGTTGAGTACAGGAGTGCACAAGAGTACTTGTGGGGATCACAGTTGAATACAGGAGTGCACAAGAGTACTTGTGGGGATACCAGTTGAGTACAGGAGTGCACAAGAGTACTTGTGGGGATCACAGTTGAGTACAGGAGTGCACAAGAGTAATTGTGGGGATCCCAGTTGAGTACAGGAGTGCACAAGAGTACTTGTGGGGATCGCAGTTGAGTACAGGAGTGCACAAGGGTTCTTGTGGGGGTGCATGCTGAAAGGAAAACAAATCAGTTAATATCACATTATGCTATAGTGATTCAGAGTCAGTTTTAGGACAGGAATGATATTTGCATTGGAACTCAAGTATTAGATATGCCTTTAAAATAACAGTAATTTGAAATATAATTTTATAATGTACCTGTTATGTTGCCCTTCAGTTGATAGCTGGCAGCATGAGCAATGGACCGGAATTCACTACAGTGGAGCCAATGTTATGTGTGCCTACAACACTGAGCTTGCACTTTATATCAAATATAATATTCTTAGAGAGACACCGTAGGCCTTGAATCTGCTAATTATGTCCCTACTCACTTATCTATTCATGTTTGTGTTTGGCTTAATTAGTTTAATTATTTTGGGGCATGACCGGCAAGGCCCTTCACTCTGTCCCTCCTCCCGCCTGCTGCCCTTAGGGGGGGCTAGTCAGATCTCTGTCAGGGATATGCTGATTGCCCTGCTCTGCTTTCAGCTACAACAATTCTTTTGTGAGTAGGAACTGGGATGAAAGAAAAGTAGAGGGAGGGTGGGATTTTTATTAGGGAAAGAAGGAAAGGGGAAGTAATGGAGAGGGTGACTTGGAGTAAGTTTCCACTTTATTGTCTTGGTGTGGTATATGGCTGGGAGGGTAACCTCTACCACTTTTGATGCTGAGAGTTTCTACCACTGTAAATCATATCTACATTGCAGGGGCTTATAAAATGATTATAAAACGAAAATGATTTTGTGACCACTCATATATTTTACACCGGAGACTACCCTTTTCCACCATGTACTCAAATGCTTATTATACTCAGTCAGCACTTACAGTATAATCCATCTAAAATGTTGTGAATTAAATTACAATTTCACAGTTAATGAAATTATAATTTTACTAGAAGACAATTATATTTTAATGTGTCTGTAGATAAACAGTTATTTACACAGAAATTAAAAAATAAACAAAAAAAAAAAAAGAACAACTGCAATATATTCAACAAATGCTAAATACATTTAATTGCAGAAGGGGAAACTGGCACTACTGCCGTGCATAGGAAGGAATGGTGTCACTGGGTTTCTCAAAGGAAAAGGGTTTATCTCAGTAACAAGATATGGCACATGGTACCTGGGCCTATGGACTGCATTAATGACGTTGTAAAAACGACCACTAAGGATTGTGTGACTACATGTGTGAGCAGAGTGCATGCGACCTGTAGATATTGTATTACTCATAGTACACTGGGCATATTCTCTACCTTTGAAGAAACTCCATGAACCAGACCAAAGGAGCTTGTCCTAGTCAGATTAGACTGATTCAGTGGCTTGAAGAAGATCAGCAATGCACATATTTAGAGTGTAAGCTCCGTGTATCATGGCTCCACAGGTGGGCTGTAAACAAGCAATCACATAAAGGGTGACACTGGCTTCGATGGCCCCCATATGAGAATGCTTAGAGAGTTTTTGTAAAATTAAGGTGACCCAATGTCATTTAAAGTATAATTTTTGACATTTTACATATAAAAGTGCTGATCTTCCCCTTATAAAAAAAGATTGCTATCCCATACTGTCTCTTTCTGCGACAATACCAAATCTGCATATAAACTATAAAAGTGCCTCTCAATCTCTCTCTTTGCCGAGCTCTCGTCTGTTACCTGATGGTGAACAGAGCAGAATGAGCAGTTTCTAGTGTGACAGCCAGAGAAATAAGTGCTTTTTTAATGAGCTCATTAACTTCCACTTTATTAACTACTCTCTTCTCATAGTTGCCATGCTGGGGGAGGGTCCCAATCCACATACATCTGAATCTTTTGTCTTTTCTTGCACACATCCCAGAATCCTTCTTGTGACTGTCATTTGGATTGTGTGAGGCCACATCAGCCCTTATTGGCTATAAAATGGGCATGCTGTCAGGTACAGGGTAGTATTTATCCCAAAGGGAACAGACATCAACAAACCAGTAAACAATTCAACTTCATTTCCCACACCCACTAGGTTTATCAGCTGTCATTATTTATTATAATGTATGGATTTAGTGTAAAATGCTTCAGGTGCCGCAAAACATGTTACAGTACAAAACTGGGCAATGGGAAACTATTATGTAAATGGTGGGAACAGTTTGCCGACATTTTCAAAGTTTGTGACAAGAAAAAAAAGGTTGATGGAAAAGAAACATTAAATTCTAAATGTCAACAAGCTGCTGGCACATAAACAACAGTCTAACTCTAATTTGCACGATTATTAATGCTCAAGGGGTAATTTAACTCACTAAATTGTTTACACAGGAGAATAATGCACTGAGGAACTAACCATATCTTGTTTAGACAAAAAATATTTTATGACCAAAACAAAAGTTTCATTACTGAAAATACTTTTTTTTTTAAAAAAAGAAACATTATAATCATTTTTGTAGCCACCAAACACATATTCGCACTAAATTCTGTAAACACAAAAATCCTTTTGTTGTCAGGAGATGAGTGCAAACATTTTACAAAACTTTTTAGCTCCATTTTTGTCTTCATAGAATTAATTTGGTGCCGACAAACCTTTTTTTCCTCATGAAATTAATTTTGAAGCCACTACTTTGCATGCATGTGAAATATATTGTGTGCTGACAGAAAAGGATTTTATTTAATAAAAATTATTTTGTTGTTGCAAAAATGTAACAATACCATAAACAGGAAGATTATTTTTTAATCAAAGAATAAATGTTGTCAGTCATAATTTAATTCTGCAATGACAAAAATAACTGTATGGTAAGAATTTTTTTTTAATTTTTCAGCGCAATATTTAGTTTTTGACATTATGATATTTATGACAAAATTCATTATGTGGCTACAAAGATATTTTTGTCTAAATTTGCAAAATTCATTTGGTGAATACAAACTATATTTTGTTGGTTAGTCTGCCTTCTGTGCATGCCACTGAATTTTTAGGCGACTTAATCATGGTCATCTATCTATCTATCATCTATCCATCCATCCACATTATGGGGCACATTTACTATCGAAGTAAAATCCTTCGACTTGGAATATCGAAGTCGAAGGATTTACCGCAATTCGTTCGATCCAACGATCAAAGGAAAAATCGCTCGATCGAACAATTAAATCCTTCGAATCGAACGATTCGAAGGATTTTAATCTAACGATCGAACAATTTTCCTTCGATCAAAAAAAGCTTGGAAAGCCTATGGGGACCTTCCCCATTGGCTAACACTGCTGCTCGGTAGGTTTTAGGTAGCAAAGTAGGTGGTCAAAGTTATTTTAAAGAGACAGTACTTCAACTATCGAATAGTCGAACGATTTTTAGTTTGAATCATCGAAGGTCGAAGTAGCCAATTCGATGGTCGAAGTAGCCAAAAAAAACTTCGAAATTCAAAGTTTTTTTTATTCTAATCCTTCACTCGAACTTAGTAAATGTGCCCCTATATGTGTGGCACTGTCATGTGACATTGCACTTCATTTATTGTTCTTCATTAATATAATTTCCTGCTCTAGTAGAGCTAGAGCTAAGTAGCCAATACTAAAGGTGGTCATACATAGGCTCAACCCACATGGTATCTGACCAATTATAGATACTATTTGGTAACTCTCTTACAGAGAATAAAACCATGCCCAAAAAAAAAAAAAATAGGATATTAAACTTGTATTACATCTAGGTGGTTATTTATCAAAAGTTCTCACTATTTTCTGAAAACTACCCCAACCAAAACCACACTGACTTCCCCCCCTTATTTATCAATACATTTTCACACATTTTTCTTGAGTGGAAAAAGTCACTATATAATAATTTTTGTGGACTTTGCCCCTGAAAGCTACGATTTTTTTCGTAAAAATGCCTGAAAGCTATGATTTTTTCAGAAGCCCAGCTCAACTCGGAAAATCTTAAAAATTGTAATCACGGCCCGCACATTACTAGACGTGGCCAATGGGGAGATTTGTTGCCTGTGATTATTTACACACGACTGTGGTCGACAATCTCCCCTGAAAATGCATCTCCATTGGAAATCGCCGGCAGTAAAACCTACATATCACAAAGTTGTCCGAAAATTCCTCCAGAGGCAACTTTGGATGACTTCGGAAGAACAAAGCAAGTTGGTTTTACCACCAGCGATTTCAGTTATTGCCAGTGGAGACACATTTTCGCAAGATTTATTACCCATAGTCTTGCCTTTTTTTCACGGGTGACATCTCCCAGTCAGCCACTGCCCTTAGGGCAGATACACAAGCTCAGATTTGGGGAGACTAAGTCGCCTGGCGATAAATCACCTCTTTTTCAAGGCTACTAATCTCCCAGAACTGCCTTCTTGCCAGCTAGAATCTAAAATCGCCGGCAAGATGGCACTAGGACCGCTTCGTTTTCCGATGTCGCCCAACGTTTCCTCATGAGGCAACTTCAGGGGACTTTGGAAAATGAAGCGCACGGATTGCCATCACGCCACCGATTTACATTCTAGCCGGCGGGAGGCAGTTCGGGGAGATTAGTCACCCACCGAAGAAGAGGAGATTTGTCATTGGGAAACTAATCTCCCTGAATCTGAGCGTGTCTCTGCCCTTACAGGGACTGGCAAGTGTAAATCTGAAGACCATGCTGATGATAGCAAGGGTTTATATTTCATATTTCCTCCATCAAACTCAGAGGAACCCATAAGCAGAATTGAAGATAAGATTATGCTAACAGCCCACTCAGGCACTGTGCAAGGAACAAACAGATTAAAGTAATAATTCTGTTTATTTTCCTTCTTAATAGATTACAATCTAAAAGGCCCCCCCACATCAGAGATGCTGCAACAAGAGATGAGCTCAATGGAAGTGCATGTGCTCACTGAAGTAGAATGTGCCTTTAGTTTCATTTTCAAATATTTCCCTTGTAAGAGCAAGGAATAACAAAAAACAGATATTTCCTAATTAAGACAACAGACAAAAGTATGACCAGCACAAGCTCTATTCATTTAAACATTCTTGAAAAATAGGGGTTTATTGTGCTTTTAAGTCACAAATTTTTTTGCTCAGTTTACACATTCTTGAATCGTCATTTCATCTTGGGAACCACCAAAAGACCTTTCTTCTCTAGCCTGTCCCTGACTGTAAGTAACTAATAAGCTCCAAGCTGAACCCATCCAAGTACTGATAAAGTGATGTAAAAACAGAGTCCTCTAGAATAATATTATGACTTGATATTTTAAATATCCATTATTTTAATCTCCCATCTGCCACGTGGTATTCACAAGCTGCTTCCATGTTCCATAAGAGGCTGCATCTGCATTTCACAGAACCATAAATGAATGAGAGAATCCTAAAGGTTATTACAGTGAAGGAGAAACACAAGGGGGTTCCCTTCCATACACGTAACCCTTAATTAGAAAAAAGATCAGCCATATACATGCATCCCCCCCATTATCAGTGGACGGACTGGATTGAGTCAGTGAGATGCAGATAATCAGATTATTTAGCTAGAAGTAACAGACCCTAGAAGTATCAAATAATATAGAAGGAACTCTTGGCCGATGTCACAGAGAATCGAGGCCCTGAATTCCAGGCATTCCTGCCAAATGACAGCTGCAGAGGAGCCCTCATCAAACTTCAGGGACAGATGCAAATCAGTTTAATTGAGATAAGCAATGCTATCATGGCTTCTTGTAATTAGTGAAATGAGGATGTGGTTCCTGGGTGTGCACTAGAAATCTGTTCACTGGAGGAATTGCAGATCTTCCAGTTTCCATAACAACTAGTACCTGTTTCAGACTCAGGAGTCAAGCCCACAGGACTTGAGATTTTGTGGTGTGTGTATGTACTTATGTATATTTCAGATTTTGATAATAACCTCTTTTGGTTTTAAGCATAAACTAGCTATTGTGTTTCTCATTGGGCTCCTGCTCTGTTTTGAGCTGTGTTCCATTCACAGGCCAAACAAAATGTATGTAAGACAGTCCCGAACACATTAGGTTATGAATGCTAAGGGCAGAGACAGAAGTGGAGACTTGGGGAGATTTAGTCACCCGTCAACTAGTCTACCCAAATTCCTTCCGACCAGCTAGAATCTAAATTGCTGGTGGGATGGCACTTGGAGCACTTCGTTTTCCAAAGTTGCCCAAAGTTTCCTCATGAGGCAACTTTTGGGAGATTAGTCGCCGAAGTAGAGGCGATTAGTTGCCGGGCGACTAAATCTGCCTGAATCTTCGCGTGTGCCCTTACCCTAATAGGTAAGTACCTTTGCCACGTATTCCTTGCTTACCTGCATGGGGTTTGAAGTTTGATTTGGTGCTTTTTTTTTAGCCATGGCTGGACAGAAAAAAGTAGCTATACAGGTTTTCTTTGGCCTCCTCATACCGGACGTGTCCACTAAGGGAATGCCATTAAAGATCCTTTAAAGGGCATAAAGATACAGGCATTTTTTAGGACTTATTTCGTGTTACTATTAACTGAATTGAAACAAAGAGGAATATGTTCTTAAAAGAAATCTAGGGCTGGATCATCATGAGCCTATTGGCATGCAGCTAGCTCCCCAACTTTTTCTGTAGACATGGCAGTAAGGTCTAAAACTGGCCCTGATAACATGTGGGGTTCTTCCGGCAGAAGTTTGTTACCTTGTCTTATGACAGAAGTGGAACATGAAAATAAGACGCAATGGAAGCACCGTGAAACTTCTGTGGATCTGGGGATTTTCTAGATGAGGGAGTAGATCCAGGTGGCTTAAAGGGAGGTCAGCCTGAATAAGGTACAAAGAATATGTTAGGTACAACCACCATGTTTACTTATTCTCATGCATCCCTGGCTGAAAGTGTTCTGACCTTGGAGCCCAAAATAAGTTGTAGTGAATGTTTCATAGGAATCTTGTTGCATATGTCCTGTACCTGCCTCAACCTCAGAAAGAGCAAGCAATGTACCCCCTGAACAATAGGTCTCCCTTCAGGCACATTAAAACTGTCATTTCTTTTGAAGGCTGAGTACACCTTTGATTCCTAATTGCATTATTGTGTTGCTCTCCAGCTTTTTTTTTTACATTGGAATGGTTGAAAAAAGTTGGGGATCCCTGATTTAGAGGTACAATGCAAGGATTTAGCCATAGCAGTGTAGTCTGCAGCATGCATATAAATAAATTGCTAATTAGCCATGCAGCGTGTGAATTTAGCATGTATCAGTATTTAAGAGGGCCAGATGGCAACTTTAGATGCAACTAACTGAATAGCGAGAGTAATGTATGGTTATGAGTGGTAGTGATCCGGTAATTATCATCTTGTAATTCATGCTCTCAAGTTATGTTCCAGATCCAGTACAATAATGATACCCACACATCTATGAAAATGTTGGAAATGTTAAGGCCATGAAACCATAAGGGGGACCATAGGCCTACCTACATTTAGAAATGAACTGAACCGTGTGTGTGTTTGGGGGGAATAAAAGAGTATAGGGTGAAAGTGTCCCTCAGAGCTCCAGCTGAACAGGAAGGAAGGTTGGCCGTGCTGAAATGCCCAACAGAGCACAGCTCACTTTGCATGTTAGATGGCTGCTCTTTTTCCTGCTGGATTCTGTCCCAGAAGAGGATTCTTTCTAATTGATTTTCTACCACTTGATGCCTTTTGTTGTTTCTGCCCCCTGAGTGGATAAAAGTCCCTTCCCTCTGGTGTTTAGGCTTCTTGGCTGTCTGAATTACAATGGATAAAACAGGATTACACTGAGCTGATCCTATTAAACTCTCCCAATCCTCACACATTGCCCTCCCCACTGAGTAATCTGCAAACTCACTTCTCTCTTTCTCTGTCGACAGTAAGACTTCCTGGGACTCCTCCTGCATTGTGTCGAGCAGGAACTAATGGAAACCCTTTCAATGCCAGGCAACCACAGCTAAATACAGTACCAAAGCTTGACTGTGATGGTCTAGGCTTGGGTTAAACAGACTCCATAGTTTTACAAAGTAGGGATCCCTTCATATGACTGATTTGAAAGGCAGACTGGGTTTTGCCTTTCAAAGCAGATTTGTTGCCCTATCTGGCAGCAAACTGGTCTGTAGTACTGGCATTTAATGGGTCAAGGGCATACAACTGGCCCCACTTATACAAATCATTTTCATTTGTCAGATATGGTTTGATGTCTCTCAGCACTTACAATTAATTCATTTCTAACTGTCAATTTGCACAGAAAAGAAAAATCAGATTTAATTATAAGCAAACATTATAAAACTGGGTAAAAATACAATACAATGAATATTTTACAATCTATGTACCACTATGGCTGTTGGGGTGATGCTACAAGTTGTAAATTAACAATTTATCTGAAAGGTTACAGTTTGGAATACTTTCATACTCATTCTCAGATTAGGGTCTCAACCTTCCTTGTGAAGTGTCATTTTTTGCTCTTGCTCTGGGCCTTGAGTCTCAGTTCACAAGTTTAAGAAGTGAATGCGGCCTATAGATTCAAAGGGACTAAGTAAACTAAAGGCCATTTCAACTTTTCCCATAATAAATCTTGTATATAAACAAAAAAGTTTTTGAATGAAGCAGAAACAATATTTGGTGACAGACTAAAAAGGGTGGTTCACCTTCACAATAACCTTTAGTAGGTTCTAAAATGGCTAATTCTTAGCGACTTTCCAATTGGTCTTTATTTTTTATAGTTTTTTTTATGTATTTGCCTTCTTTGTTTGATTCTTTCCAGCTTTCAAATGGGGGTCACTGACCCCATCTAAAAAACAAATGCTCTGTAAGCCTACACATGTATTGTTATTGCTACTTTTTTTTATTACTCATCTTTCTATTCAGGCCTTTCCTATTCACACTCCTGTCTCTTATTTAAATCAATCCATGGTTGCTAGGGTAATTTGGTCAATAGCTACCAGATGCCTGAAAACTCAAACTGCAGTGCTGCAGAATAAAAAGCTAAATAATTAAAAAAATACAAAATAAATGAAAACCAGTTGCAAATTGTCTCAGAATATAGCTCTCTACATCATCAAAGGTGAACAACCTCTTTAATTGGTAGTCCTTGCAAATTGTCTCAGAATATAGCTCTCTACATCATCAAAGGTGAACAACCTCTTTAATTGGTAGTCCCAAATATGTATAATTTCCTGCAGTTGTTCAGACTACTATCCTATCAGACATGAATGAGTGTGTCTGTGATTGGTGGGGCTCATGTATTACTCTACTTTGATTCAATAGCTCTATATATTAAGCAAGACAGAGTATGAAATATGGATAACATGAATCCTATCACTTAATCAATGGAATATATTATAGCAGATGGCCCAACCTTTATAAACTGCCTGTGAGCCATATTCAAATGTAAAAGAAGTTGGAGAGCATTGTAAGCAGAAGTTCTTGGGGTTCCAAATATGATCTGTGATTGGCTATTGGTAGCCCGTTTCTGGACTGGCAGTATACAGGGGGCTCTGTTTGGCAGTGGTTTTTATACTTGCATTCAAGCCAGAAATTCTAAATTAGTAATTGCTTTGAGGCCACTTGAAGCAACATCCAATGGGTTGGTGAGCAACATATTATTCCCAGTCACTGGCTGGAAATCAATGGAATATTCCGTGGTGCTAAGACCATTTCTTACAATAGTACCTACACCTTTTCCTTCTCAACAAGCCAGCCAGTGCTCATTTCAAGGGCTGTCACCACTATCCATTACAATCTCAGAGCACTAAAGACTGCATGGCTTTCAAAACCTAAAAAGAATGACACCTCCACAGAGCAAAGTTTTGGAACAACCATGTAGCCCTTCCTTCAAGCATTCCAAGTTGTACTAAGGCAGTCAATGAGAAAAAGCATCACGACTGAGCAGACTTCTTTACTGCAACAAGAGTTTTTCACTCAAAATGCCCCAAATTGCCTCTCGTCTCGCTCTAACCACAGCTATTTATGGGAATTGAACGTATTTCAGGTCATTCATATAAAGCAAAAGAAGAAAAAGAAGAAGTGAAATCAAAATACTATTAGTCCAACAAAAATACTTTGACGGTAGTAGTATAAACCAATGGTTTATACTACTACCGTCAAAGTATTTTTGTTGGCTGATTAAGATACCACCGTTTCCACCATTTGCTGGTTTTTAAATGAATGTTTTTTAAGGATATTGTTCCTGCACTGCGGCCTTATGGGCTTTTAGCAGTGGGTTTGTCTTTGTTGTGGGCGCTCCTCTCTTTTTAGCCTAATTTATTAAAAGTTAAGTTTTACTTAAGGCAGTTTTGCCAATCATACTACATAGGCGCCACACTGAACTAGTTTGCTTTGAAGTGAGTGTTTATGGACTAATAGTGTTTTGATTTCACTTCTTTTTCTTCTTTTGTGATTAGTAGTTTAATCTACACAAACTTGCAGTGTGGTTGCCTTCGTTACACTGTGGTTTCTGCTCCTCATTTCATTTCCCATTCATATAAAGCAACCTAAAAATCAATCTGTCTGCCATAGCCCATACATGTAAGTGATGTAACAGGAATGCTTAGTTTCAGCTGAATGAAGTTGCACTTATGAAGTAGATGGGGCTAAGGTCCAGTATGTCCCTTCTCTAAAGGGAGACTTACAGTGAAATGGCTATGTCCTTATGATGAAAAGAGTTGAGGATACCCACTGATTGACAATGCATAAGGCCAGGGTCCAGCAGACAAATGTGGGGGTCAGGATCTCGGTTCTTACCTTCATGAGCTCTGTATTTTACCCCGAGGATCGATGTCTGGAGGGAATCTGTCATTTCCACTATTAGGCTGCTGTAAGCTTTTAATGTACTCGTCAATAGTGCATTTACCAGACAGGACGAGCAGCTGCAGACCCTCAGATAACTCATAACTCTGCGGCTGAGCAGTCAGGGCTAGAAGAATCACCACAGATTTTAAAGAGAAAATTGTTAATTTCAGATTGATAAAAGGCTTTTCTAAATGAGGAATAGTGGAGATAAATGGACTTGTCTTTTGCTCTCATTTTGCAAAGTAATGTTTGTGAATTCAGAGGATTTAAATTATTCCTCCAACATCACTCTTCCCTTGGCTTTTATGCTACACACTCTCCCTATTTTTAATCTGTGTACATTCATCCTAAAATAATCTCACCTTCCTCACTTGAGGTCCTGATGTCTCCTTCCAGCCTTTCTCTCGCCATGTCTTCATCTTGTTCTCTTGCTCGACTTTCATACTGTGGCTGTGGATTTTTACTCTACATTGATATCTGAGGATTGTACAGTTGGCCCTGGGTTTCCTACAAGATTAAGGCAGTTATGATCAGTGGTCCCAGGCTTGGTTAGGAGATGCTACTCCTCATTCTTTTATTTCACCCTGAATGTCCCGGTGTCAGGACTTCAAGGTGTATCTAGAAAAGCATATAAGCACTGACACTAAATGCCAGCATTAGTATGGAAGCAGGACTATAGTTTTAATCTAGGATTATCTAGAATCTAAGATTTATCTAGGAGGAAATTTGAGATTTATGAACATTAGTAACAATCCATGATTTATTTGCTGGAAGTGGAAGAGAAGTAGGAATAAGCAGACCTGAATACATATACAGCACAATTACTGTATGTATAACAAACAATTGTTCTATGTTTTCTGTTCTTTAACAAAAGAGTAGTTTATTAGGCTAATTATTTCTATAATGTGTTAGCTGGGCCTAAATTATTCTTGTTGGTACTCCTGCTGAACTCCTGGAGACACAGCAGCTACTTGTCACGGCTACAAAACGCCAGAACAAGAATTGCCACTGCTAAAACACACGTAGAGACAATTTTCAGTAAATTATCAGCATTGTCTATTTTTGCCATGACAAGTAGCTGCTACTATTAGCTCCGTGTGTTTTCACCCATATGATTTTATTTATAGAATCAGATAAAGCTTGAATAAAGTTTCAGCATGGAAATGAATGTATGAATTTATGCAAAAAGGTAAACAGCAATGTGTGGCACTTACCTAAGTGGATGATAATAGAGTATCTTTAGCTTAGGCAACATTTACAGAGTTAAAGATACTTAATTTCTGTAAGTAATTCCCAGCACAGAATCCTTAGCAGCAGCTTCGTGGAGTTAACAATTCAGAGTCATAGAATACACAAGATTTTGTTTCTATTCAAATAGTTTTTTTTTCTTGGTTTTTATTTTACATACATTTTGCATCCTCTAATAAGACACGATACAAAAAAATTCTGTATAACTTAGACAACATAATCAAGAGACACCGAAAAATAAAAACAAGAGCTCGGCTCATTTCACCTAGTCGTAAAGGTGAAGCCGAGCAGTGATCGAAATTAAGATACACTCTACTCATCGGCACGGGCCAGAGACTGGCTCCACAACTGGTCATAAGAAATAGAAAATTAAATAAAAGGTGCCCCCTGTGTGCACGTGGGATGGTTGTTCTAAAGTAGGGAACTCCAGCTGCTCTGAACTACAACTCTCAACTCCTTGAACTGCAGAGGAGTACACTGATAGATGGAGTTCATAGCAGTTGCTTGAACTGGAGAGGCCTGTTCTAAAGTTTGAGTCCACAAAGTCCCCATTACTCTATTAGAGGTGCTAGCAACGCATTGCATACATCACATACTCTTCCTAAACCAGAATACAATTTCCCTTTTGCTGCAGTGCTGATGCTTTAGAACAAGACTGGAACAGCCAGACTGTACAGCAATAAGTGGCTTATTCTCTACGCAGTATTAGTTGTGGGAAGTTGAGTTGTCAAGGTTGCAGTCTGGTTAGAGGAATGGAAAAGCAATTTGAGATTTTGGAAAAACGGGTTTTCCCTTCTTTTTGTTCCTAAATAGCTGCTCCAAATCTCTGAGCATTGTAGTGCTGTCTTGCTGTTCCCTTGTGCTGCCTGAGAGTCAAGTATCACTTTTAGGAAGGGAGATACAAAAACGTGGAGCTGTTGCAAGGCCAAGAGCTTTCAGGTTGCTGAAATGTTGGAATTTCTGTGACAGGTGGACCACTTCTTTGTTGGAGATTACATTCTCAGGTCTATTACAGATACTCTATAAGCATGGCTTACACTATTCAGTCTCATGCTAGTAATGTTAGAGCCACATATCTAGGTGGCTTCTTCTCTTCTTTTTGAGACATCATCACCTGCTGATGTCTGTTCTCTAACAATGGTTCCTCTATGCCCAGAAGTGCTTTCTTGTAGTTGTGCAAAGTGGAGCAGGAGAATTTATGAAATAAAATTAGATTATAATAAGTCCCTTTCAAAGTTTAGTAACCAGCCATACAAATGTCCTCCCCTGCTCTTCCTATGGCCCTTTCACACAGCATTTTCCCTGCACATCTCCCACTGTTGTAGATGGAGCGATGAATGATTTGAACGCAGCCCTACTATTTGCTCTGTCACACTGCTCCAGGGCTTTACGAGAATAAAGTGGTCACATGATCTATGGAATGAACAATTAATTTATCTGCCTCTATTGCTGTCCAAAGGCCCCACCAAATATTTCAATTTAACAGGAAGTTAAAAGTCCCATTTTCTCTTCTGCTCTTCTAGACAAGGAAAAAACTTCACTCACAAACAACAATCTCACAAGGTTAGTGTGCATAACAAAGGTTTAAATCTATTCCTATGCAGAGGAATTTACTCTACTCAACTCTGCAGATAAGGAGTGCTGAGCGTTAGCCAGCCAGGGGAATCGGTCAGTTGCTATCATGTGGATAAACTGAAAGCAGATGATCTCTCAGCTTCACTCACCTGTAGCCAAGCATCTGTTCAGGAGAAGAAACATGAATTCATTGAAGCTGGACCCAAACTGCATTGTGACATATAGATAAAAACCACGACAAGAGCAAATGTTATACACATTCAGTTTTTGGAGACAGCGAGAGAGTAAATATACACGTTTTTATATACATAATAAGCCTGAAGTTGTTACATGGGTGAGTACTTTTCAATGGGTGAGTGCTTTTCAATTTTAACCCAAAATTCCAGTAAAGAAGCCTCCAAATGGGCTTTTATGCTTTCCTGACAACTGGAAACGTATGCCGTGTATGGAAGAATGCCTTTTTTGGGAGAAACCTATATGGAAATACCTAGTTATAAGGATAATTGCAACTATCTAGAGGAATCAAATTTGTGAAGTATAGATTTCTCAATTATTGGCTGATGGTCTCCAAAAAAATATAAGGTTGACAAATGATAGTACACAAAGTGCAAAAAAATGATAACCCACCCACAGAGCTGCAGCACCAATATTTCCTGGCCCTGGACCCAAGAATTAGAAAGCTAAGCACAACAGGCTTACTTTCCTAATTCTGCATATATCTCATAACTCTACTCATCTACTTCCTATAACAGCAATGCAACTCACAAGGAGAAAAATATTAAGCAAGCTATAATTAGATAATTTGTCTCCATATGGCAGTATATACATTTTTGACACATGATGCCCTTTTTACATGGTACAGTGCTATGTATTGAAATATACTTGGCATTGTACATGAATATGTTCTTGACTGAAATAATGCTGTATTTTTGTCTATGAAAGCCCTATCTGCAATAAGGTTTTTTTTCATTTTTCCTGTAGGGTGCGGAATAGAGGAACCTTGTGATATAATGCCCCAGCCATGAATATACAATACTTTATAAACGACATTACTCTATGCTAATATTCATGCTTTGTATTGTAATATACACACCAATAGCACTCCAATATACTGTACATACAGGACAAGAGTTTGGATAGAAGGGGCGATTCAAAAAGCCTAGGGCCCTAAACTGAGGCAGAAGAAACTGCTTAAACCAAGAATGCCCAATCTAAGCCTGTCCAGCAGGGGAATGTCCAGATACCTAACAATTGTTATACATAATACATGTCCTTTGCACTATTGCCTATATTCTTTTTTCCTCTTAGGGGTTCCTCCGATACTAAGAGCCCAAGGCAAACAACAGTGGTGTATTACAAAGATGAGCCTGTCGCTTAACATTTTAGTCTAAATGTAAACTGCTCTGTGAGTCAGAGAGGCATATACCAAGCACTGCTGAGTAAATTCATACGCAATGCATGTATATACATTTACCAGAGGCAGCATATTCAGTTCTGACAGACAGTTCTGCTCATTATTGTGTACTGATTTGTGGATTGTGGATTCAATTCCAGTAGTGTTTAAACTGAATAGCCACTCTACCTAAATATGGGCAGCATTACAATCTGCTGCACTGCACACCAATATGGATTTCTCTCTACATGCCAATCAACCCTTTCTACATATGCTGTCAT
The DNA here is from genome assembly GCA_038501925.1 of Xenopus petersii. Classification (NCBI taxonomy): domain Eukaryota; kingdom Metazoa; phylum Chordata; class Amphibia; order Anura; family Pipidae; genus Xenopus; species Xenopus petersii. Next base: position 46,909,529 of record CM076689.1, on the reverse strand, counting down.
TGCCCCATATAGGCTCCTAATTAGCCCTACATATTTGTATAGCAGGAAAGGGAAAACATAATTAAAAGCACTCAACCATGTAACCACTTCCTCTGTACTCCCAACAGCATTGTAGCAAAAAGCTTTGCCTGCTGTACTCCAGATGATGTGTAGGATATGTTACACAAGCCGTATGACAGAAAATTTACTTTTCTTAACCTCCTCACCTGGCCTTTAAAAGTATAGATAAAACCATATATCACAATGCAGAATTTTGCCAGATAAGGAATACAATTAATTTCTTCTACCCCCTCTAAAATTCACGTATAAAATAAATCTCTCTTTTTTTTTTCTTTCTTTTTGGGGTGGTTTTAGTGAAAGTGGCACTTTGCAACGCTGTGGGATTATAACAAGAAGTCTGAAGATGGGACACAGAATGTCTCTGCTAATATGATTCTTGTAAGAATATTGCAATCACATCCCTGTAATCAGCGGAGCGTGGAGAGAGCTTCCTCCTCAGCTAATATGCTCCCTTCTACATGATGAGTAATCATGTCCTATTAAACAGCAGTACAGGCTGAGGGAACTCAACTATACAAGTGTAATGAAGCCAGCATTCTCTGAGGACAGATTAGCTCCAAGTGATTTGACACATAGCATCATTGGAGCCTCAAACCTGACAAACTCAGTGCCTGCTTGTGATTTATGCGGAGCAGTCCTTGTCAGACGAGAGCAGAGCCTAAGTGTTCTGCTGGGGTAGAGGTGAAATGTGCAGGTAACTGACAGCTCTTTGTCTATCATCCTCCCCCTCCTTTCCCTCTTTTTTTCCCAAATAGTTGAGACGACATGGGCTATCCTGCACTTGGTGCTTTTTGCCTTAGCTCCACCCATTTCTCTTTCCTGACTCCTCCCCCTGCGCTGTGAGGGACGAGCGGTGCTGGAGTCTGTTTGCCCCACAAGGGGCATGTCAGATTAAGGTGGGCATCAGGCCACTGCCCCCTGCATTGCTGTTGTTGTTGCGGTTGTTTTTCCGAGACAGGTTTGGCGTGGCCATGAGCACAAATTGTTCATCGGGGCAACCATATTGCAAAAGTAACTCCCGCACCTCAGACGCTACTGCTTGTTTGGCATATGCCAGGGCTGTGTTTCCATGGAAATCCCTGGCCATCACATCGACACCGTACTGTGGAAGGAAAAGATATTTTTATTAAGACATCAGCAAAAGGAATTGTGAAAAGTGAAATTCTAGACCTTTCACACCAACTTCAGCACACAAAGCTAGTTCCACCTCTGAGCATGGTTGTGCTTGCCTTCTATTTATACAGCAGTGGACTATTTACACCAGTGGTCTCCAACCAATAGCTCGTGAGTAACATGTTGCTCTCCAACCCCTTGGATGTTGCTCCCAGTGGTCTCAAAGCAGGTGCTTACTTTTGAATTCCGGACTTGGAGGCAAGTATTGGTTGCATAAAAACCAGGTGTACTGCCAAACAGAGACTCAATGTAGGTTGAAAATCCACATGGGGGCTACCAAATGGCCAATCACAGCACTTATTTGGCACCCCAAGGACATTTTCAGGCTTGCTCCCTAACGCCTACTTCTGAATGTTGCTCACGGGTTCAAAAGGTTGGGGTTCCCTGATTTACACTATGTGAATGCTTCAACTTTCAACAAAATATATTTAGGCAGTGCCTAACCCCTTGACAAAAATACACAAGTATGCACTCACACCCAAGATGTAAACCAAGATGAAAACCACAGCCTCACTGATCTTTAAAACTTCATTGTCAGCAAGTTTTGCTGTGCTTAACAAGGCCACCATCAATGAGGGGAGAGGTAGGAATCCTTGTCCCAATAGGTAGACTTCAAAGACTACTTAAATCACAGATTTTTCTATATGCCCTTTCCTTACTTAGAGTGGCACTTATGCCTTCAATATGAAATGGTCATTTTAATAAAGCCTGTCCATCACTCACCCATATGAGCAGTTGTACAAGTACCACATTTCCCTTGCGACAAGCCAGGTGCAGAGCTGTGCGTCTGTCACCATCCCCGCAGGTCTCATTAACCTCCTCCCTGGAACCATGGGCAAGAAGCAAAATTACAGCTCTCAAATCCTCCTCTGCTGTGGCCCTCAGAAGCTGCTGTCCCAGAGGTAAATCCCGACAGGGTAGCGGTGACAAAAAAAGCTTTTGCTCGTACTTTGCACGGATCCATCGTTCCTTCTCTTCTCTGTGGAAAGAAAGATGACATCATTAGGTGTATTCAATTAAAGCAATAGTCTGCAGGAGTCATACAAATGCATCTGCTATATATGAATAGAATAGACTTCATGCACAAGGCAAGTTCCATTTCTTACATTTCCTCAGGGAATGTATCAATAGCCAAGCTTGCAGCAGAGTAAAATAATGGGAGTTAAAAAGGAGGTTGAGCCAAGAGTATCTTGTATTGCTCATGTATGATTTTTTATTATCCTATATATATATATTTAGCACTTCAATACTGAACATTGTATTACTGAGCATTCACATTAGTCCCTATCACGTTAACACCCACCTGTATTATGCTCAATTTTAAGGAGATGCTTGTGAACCTATTAGTACATTTTAGAATTGTGGGAAGAATTTTGAGAAGCAAAGGAGAACATTATGCCTACTGGAAGAAAATTACTTGGCTGGAATTGAACTTCAGACCCGGAGACTGCAAGTCAGAAATACTAACCACTGTGGGAATGATTCCATAAATACTCGGGGAAGTTACTTCTTCTATTGTCATCTAAATGGCTGGTTGGGATAGTAAGCCACTAGTAAAACATTCTGCCAGGGCCCCAGTTCTCTGATTAGTTTCTTATTTCTGCTATAGGCCTATGCAACTGCTTTACCATTTGGCACTGCCTCCATCCAATTGTTGTAGGCCTTCGCATGGCCAAGTCTGCTGCTGCACTTAGTGAATGAAAGTGTACCAAACCTTTGGACTAGAACATTTATGGGGTTATGTAATAAAATGTGCAAACCAATGGCAACCAATCAGCAGATAGCATTTCCTTGTCACATGTTTAAAAGCAAGCATCTCATTGTTTGGTAGTCATTGCACGTGCGCAAATGTTGAGCCTTTTATTACATATGGAGTTAGTTGCCAAATCAAATGGTTTTGTCAGGGTCAGAAGTGAGGGGACCCTAAAAGAAAATCTCTATTACATAAGTGTAACGTTTTAACTGTATACAGGTTAGAAATTTAAAAGCGCCTCTCCTTGCAGGTGCTGCAGAGGAAGAGATGCAATAGTTCTGCCTTGAAAAGCTGCATTGTAAAATATAACTCCCATACCAGATACTGTATGTTTGTAACACAGGGAGGACTTAGGGTTATGGCAGACATGGAGGCCCATTTATCAAGGTTCGAATTTCAAAATCATGTGAGTTTTTTAAAACTCCCATAAACTTGGAATTCGACCAATCGAAATTTATTAATAATATCACATTTTTACAACTCGGATGAATAGAATCAACCAAAAAACTCAAATTGAATTCAATTTGAATTTAAAAAACTCAAAAACTCTAGTCTCAAATTTTGAATTTTCAATTCGACCTTTGATAAATCTGCCCTTGATGTTTAAACTCCTTTTAAAATGACAGGAATGTCTAGTTAATTGTGACTGCAATATCACACAGCACCCTCTGTTGGTTATATGAAAGAATAACAGTGCACCCTCTGTTGGTTATATGAAAGAATAATAGTGACTGCAATATCACACAGCACCCTCTGTTGTTTATATGAAAGAATAACAGTGACTGCAATATCACACAGCGCCATCTGTTGGTTATATGAAAGAATAACAGTGACTGCAATATCACACAGCGCCATCTGTTGGTTATATGAAAGAATAAGAGTGACTGCAATATCACACAGCACCCTCTGTTGGTTATATGAAAGAATAACAGTGACTGCAATATCACGCAGCGCCCTCTGTTGGTTATACAAAAGATTAACAGTGATGGCAATATCACACAGCGCCCTCTGTTGGTTATACGAAAGATTAACAGTGATGGCAATATCACACAGCACCCTCTGCACATGGTAGTGGGACAGTGGGACAATGCACACAGTAATCCATTTGGCAATTCTCTGTCACCATCAACTTTGCAAAGAAGTCCGGTTGATCACTGGGGGGGTCGCTTTGGCGGAATGTGCGCTGCTGGGAGACAGGGCTGTAGTTGTGTCTAGGCTTATACTCGAGTCAATACGTTTTCCCAGTTTCCGTAGGTAAAATTAGGTACCTCGGCTTATACTGGGGTCGGCTTATACTCTAGTATATATGGTAGTTCATCATCACCACCATCGACACTGTGATAATTAGGGATGCACCGAAACCAGGTTCGGGATTCGGCCTTTTTCAGCAGGATTCTAATTTGCATATGCAAATTAGGGGAGGGGAGGGAAATCATGTGACAAGGAAGTAAAAAATGTTTCCCTTCTAATCCCTAATTTGCGTGTATGCGTGCGTATTTTCGAAAGATTTTTCACTAAAAGGTAGTGAAGATGACCTGTGTGACTTTGCCCTAAAGTTGCCATATTATGCGTTGGGCTTTCAAAATAGTATAGGATGGAGCACACAGTAGGCAGGCTCTGCTGCAACAAATTTTATTCGGATCCAAATACTGTGTACTCCATCCTACACTATTTTGAAAGCCCAACGCATAACATGCAGCAGAGCCTGCCTACTGTGTGCTCCATCCTACACTATTTTGAAAGCCCAACGCATAACATGCAGCAGAGCCTGCCTACTGTGTGCTCCATCCTACACTATTTTGAATGATTACATGTTGGTCTACTGGTGTGGCATGATTGGAAAGTGAGCACTCTACACAGGTGGAAGCGTTAGACTAAATCTATTGTATTATGTGTTGGGCTTTCTACATGTAAGTGCATGGTGAAATACTGTGTGTGATATAAGTGGTTTCATTTACCCTAAGTAGACAAAATACCAGTGAAGGGGTTAAGCATGTGTGTGTTGTTATTGGAGTCCGTCCCCATAGAAGTGTCCCAGCTTGTGTGTCAGAGCCTCTGGCTGTGTTTACAAATTTGGAGGTAATCTAGTGTCGGTTTAGCTTTAATCCATCTCTAATCCTTTTGTGTAAACAGTTTCTCCAGAGAGTAAATCTGGATTAACTTTACAGGGCTTCCTGTACATGCCGAGCGACCCTCCATCGACCCGACATCTGCCCTGGCAGGCAGCTCAATGGGCTATTAACATATCACACGGGAGCTGGGGGATATTATAGGGGGCAGCAGCAGAAATCAAAGGGCTCTAATCCCTGTATAAAAACTCTCAATTCTGTATAGCATAATTGACATTGCTAATGTGATATTAATTAACTAGAAAATGTGTATCCTTTCATTTGCTCTGCAATGTAACAAATGCCACATAGCTGTAAAGGAATATTAAAAAGGAGACTTATTTAAAAAAAAAAAAAAAATTGCCAGGTTAATAAAGCATCATCCAAAGAGTTAAACAGTAATATAAAATACTACACTAAAGCTGGCCATAGACACAAAGATCTCATCGTACAAAACGAGGAATTATCCTATCATATTGATAGAATCCTCTATATATTCATTAATAAATAATAAATTAGTAAAGCTCTTGGACACATACTTTTTCCCTTTATTAACTGTGTCCATGAGCTTTACTAATTTATTATTTATTAATGAATATATAGAGGATTCTATCGATATGACACCCAGTTAAATTATAGTCTGAAGGATATATGATATATGATGATGTAAAGGATAATATGAATAATATGGTCAATATGACTAAGCCCCTTTCTCTTGTTGCAGTATGTATTTACAAGCTTTTATGTGTTCTAAGGATCAGCAATGTAGGGGTTAATGTTTTTGAAGGGGTGTGGTGATACCTTTTTAAATTGTTCACCTGGACAGTTTGAGCATAGCTTTTGAGAAAGTGGCTTAGTCCACGAAACGCGTCAAGCGTGCCTTGGGATACATGTCCTGCTCGTCTTTTGAATGAAGAATCAATAAAATACGGATTTTAATGACTGCTGGTGCTCCGTGTTCAATATTTTCACGTGAAGGGCAGAACATCGGCTGATCTGTTCTTTATCTACTTTATATGGTCGGAATGGTAAGACTTTGATCTGAATGGTTAGTGGCAGGTCGGGAGATGGGAAAGTCCGAAAGTACATTGATTCGTACGATCGGATCTTTGCGTCTGTGCCCAGCTTAAGGGCCCTATTTATAAACTGTTGAAGTGGGAAGCGCTACAGCAAATGCCTATAAGGTACAGTATTTGTACTGTCCCTTTATGAACAAATTATCTATGGGCAGTAAAATACTGTTGGATTCTCTCATTCAACCCAAAAGAAGGAAATAATCCTCACATAAGGAAATGGTGGGATGGCTACAGGTATGGGCTGGCAAGCAAATCTCCATTGTATTTTCATTTAGGGGGGATCCAAAGTTTTTTAAAAATAGGGTGAAATGGAGAAAAATCCGGCTTATCATGGCCCTTAGATCACCTCTCACTATTAGACTGTAAGATCATTAAATGCAAGAAAACTTTGACAAGCTACAAAATGGAGTATATTAGAAACTCTGTAAGTGTGCCTTAGCTGCTAACACTTTAGACCTCGGGCTTAGTTTTAATGTGGTTTTTATTAGCCATTATAATACAAGTTATGTTTTAAAGTGCGATTTGCATAAAAGGGAGGTGCCTTCAGCTCCAAGTTCTAATCTTACAGAGTATGTACAGTTTATAACTTGTTTTGTACCTGAATTAACAACCCAGAACCCCTGCCCTATATTGTCCACAAGTAATCCTGAGGACAGAGAGAAGTGGGTTATGTAGGAAATGGCAACATTGCTCAGGTTTGGGGACAGTGGCCAATAAGATACTTGCTTACATTATTCCAACTGCACTTGCCAAGTAAATGCTGTTCATTGGTTGCCTTGGGATTCTGGGAATGTAAAAATGTTGCTTTATAAAATCTGATCCATCACATGTATCTGGCACGGGAGTTCCTGTAAGCTCCTGTAAAATACTTTCCTAAATTGCCCATTGCCTTATTAACCAAGTATCACAATCACATTACTTCTCTCACACCCAATCACAGATAAACCTATTCTAAATCTTGTCTCAGTTGGCACTAACACACTTTCTTTTATTCAACAACTGCCTTCTCAAATTCCTGTTGTGGTTGTACTATTTATGAAACATCTTTGCAGAAATTCGAGTAGACGCCAATAGCCTTAACTGATTGGTTAAAGAGCATTCCTTTTACACAATTATCCCAATGTGTTTTGTGTATTTAGGAAAATTGTTTCAAGTTTAGGAAGGACCAGTAAAGAAAATGTTTTATTCCCAGTTAACGATCAGATCCCAATTCCCTGGCTCAGTCAGCAGGTAACAATATTAAATACAAGGGTAAATTGTCAGTGCTGCAGGACGGGGCAGGTAGAGGAGTCACCTTTCACTGCTGATAGTAAGTGGCTGGAGAGAGTTCTGGTTGTGAGGAATGTAACCCCAGCGCTATCCAGCCTACAGCAAAGTGAAAACGGGAGGAAGAGGAGCGGAAGACAATGTAGCAGAGGGAGGCAGGGGGAGATCACAGTGTATGGCATAGGAAGTGCTTAGCAGATGGCTGGCTGGGGGCCGCATGCTTTCTGAGTCAGGCTGGGTTGCCAAGGGTAGAGGAAGCAGAGAGGGGATAGGAATGAATGGGGGAGTGTATATGCAACAGTGAGCTGGAAGTAAATGAGATCCTAAAAGGAAATGTATATGCAGGGGTCATATGTATGGTCTCTATAATGTGGCACTCTCAGCCATCATCAATTAAACTCAGGCACCGATTGCCTCCATATCAACAGTTTACCCCACCACCGTCTTCATACACACCTATATGTAAAGCTTATCTCTGGCCAGTGTATTGTACCCTACCCCCACCTATTTATACCTGTCTCCCAAAGCCTCTCTATCTGTATATAAAGTCATATTAAGTCATAATATCATTGTTGGATTCTTGTGGCTGGGCCAATCAGCATTTTAGATACTTGTCTCTTTGGAATCAATGACTGTGTGGTTCTAATGATCAAGATGCTAATATTGTGTCCATGTAAACCCACAAGAATCAAGCCTCTCGTGGTCTATCTACATTATGGCTGCCTGAAGAGTCAGTTTTCTGTTTCAAAGGGAGCACTAAACTGAATACAGTTCCCACTGACAATGAACTGCAGCAATGTATGGTGCTTTCTCACTACTTGGAATACTCACCTGCTATGATCCAACCTTTAACTCTTAGTATTTGTAAATCAAGTGCTTCCAGTTTGCATGGACATTGCCATATAATGTCACTGCCGAAGGATATCTGATGGATCCTGTACAGGGTTAATATGTAAGACGGTGCTTCATGGGAGTGATGCATTGCATGGCCTCCAGCATTGTGAAGCACACTTACGGAGCATACAGAAAAGTGGGAGGGAGCCCTGGATTTATGCACTAACCGGGACCAGGCACATAAATATCCCAGAGGTACAGGATCAATAGGATCAGTGTTTTGCCAACCTGCAGAATGTTTTATGGAACTGAAAGAACAGCAGCAACATTGATGATTAAATAAAAACCAATCTATTAGGCTTATTACAAGACATGTGCCTCTCAAGGGTCTGCTGAACATGCACACGCGAGGCCACTACAGGCCACAGAAAACAGCTCTCTGCGTACCATAGGTCAGCACATACACTCGCCCTACTGCTAGCTCTCAAGGCCAAATCTATCATCTGCTATTCAAGACAACATAGCACAATACTACTCCATGGAAGCTTGTACTCTACTATCTGATCAGGCTGCTGCTTGAAAGGAGAATGGATGCTTCAAACAAACTTTCAGATGAATTTCTAGGCTTAAATCATTGTACACTCAGCTTAGGCTGTACTGGGGCTCATTGGTCTAGATATGAAGAAATATTCTAATGGTTACAGACCTCTGAAAACCTTCACATATTTGGAGAATTTCTTTTGGCAATAATGCACATTATTCATATACATACACTTATGGGTATTGGAGCTATTGATCTATTACACAGGTTTGTCCAAAAAACCCAGCAAAGTCAATAACTATAGTACATGGGTTAAAGAGAAAATACTTCATTTTTTAATCATTGTGTGTGAAATTGGGCTGGCATATTCGCTTACTGCAATACTCATGTAGAGCATCTAGGAAGGGCTAAAGAAACCTAATATAATACGGACTATTACAAAAAAAAGAAAAAAAAGAAACATACAGCGCAAGCCCAAAAACACTTCAGTCCCATGTGTATCTTTGTTCTTATAATATAAATTGCTGTTTTGTTGCTAAGGCTTATTTATCCTAGCAAACAGGCAGTTGTTTGAAGTCAGGCTGGTATATAAATAATAAAGAATGAATCTAAAGATAAGGAATACACAATTAAGGACACATTTAAAATTAAAGTTTCAGGGTTTCAGCAACCCTGATGTGGCTAGAAAAAAAAAATAGTTTGCTGAGAATAGGACCAGATATGCCATGCAAATAAAAAAAATGAATTCATTAAAAACATTCACATAAATAGGTTACTGACGTGCCCCAGAAATGTAGCTGGTATTTGAACAAGTTATAAAGTAAACACAGCATAGTGTATTTGTGCACAATTTATGCTATTATACAAGAAGGTATGGGTGCAAGAGATGCAGTATGGGTGCAAGAGATGCAGAGATGCAACAAGCTGCGCTACAAGGCTTTCAGTCCAATATTTATGGGCACATACCAAAGGTCACAAGAAGATACTGCAAAGTCCTTCATAGACAGGGCCTAATTGCACATGGCAGGCAAGGATGCGGCCTTTGACCTAGTCCCCCAGGCATATGTGGGAGTCACCCTGACATGAAGAAAGGCAGTGAGATATGAGAATTCTGCTGCCAATTAGAGGAACCACAGAATATTATCTCCTAATTAGTGACAAGAGTGAAGGGGTGAGAAGTTGGTAATTATCAGGCAGCACATAGTGCACCTTCAGATATTTATACCTTTTGCTATGTGCTTACATGTAGCACTGTTTGGCTTCCAGCACACAAAGCAAACATGTGGCAGAAAGATTTATACAATTAGAAAGTGCAGACAGGGGCTCAACACAAGGGCACATGGGCAGCAGAGGAGACCTAGCTTTATGGCACAAGCATTTTACATGGCTAGAGACACACTGCACATTGATACCAGCCTATGTGTCCACTGCAGAGAGAGGCAATGTTTGGGAATCCAGATGTTATTCAATTCCTAACACCTCCTGATAGTTTGTGCCTGTTGGCTGGATACCTGGAGTTGTAATTTAGCAGCAACTATACATGTGGATATTTGATAAGATGGTAGGGCAGCAGTGGGAGGGATACTTGTCCCCACCACTGCAAATATATGACATACTATATTCTGTTACACATTTAAGAGGGAAATACAAATTGTTTACAGGAAGGCAGAGGTGAAAATTATCATTATCAATAATCCATCAACATGTATTTCTTTAGAGCATTTTACTCATTTAGCTTAGCATTCGTTCATGATAACCCATGGCACAGCATATTCCACTGCCATATGCTAAGTGCAATACTACATTTGCAGAATAGTGATCTTGCCCCAACTTACACTTTGGGTCTCATATCCCTTTTCTTTTTGCTAGCCCTAATGAGCAGGGTCCTCTTTACCTCTTATATATGTCAGAAATAGGTTGGAGCTTTATAAATACTCAATAAATCAATGACCAAGCTGCTGAAGCACATGTCCTATTACAGCTTTCTTCAATATACAGAAATACCCTTTAGTTACTTTTTCTGAGTTTTTAGTACCTTTGGATGGGTAGCTGTTTAGTGTGTGCACCATTAAGTAATACATTTCACTTTTTAGCCCAGAAAAGGGTGCTTCATTTCTAGAAATGTTCTGCCTTTTGTTGCACCCTTTCTCCCAATCTCCTGATGATGCAGAGCAGCACGGGCGCCTGTGAGGAATCTCTGCAGCATTACTAAGAGCGCAGGAAATTGGGCAGCTCGTTAGAGGAGCATAGAACCAATCAGGACAAAATTATGCAGTCATGTAAGAAATAATATCTATTAGGCTAATTTAATCAGTGCATACTTTACAGATGGATTAGAATGCAGAATCCAATTATATCAGACATTGCGGCTATGCTGGACTCGCAGCCCCTCATATGGGAGCAGAGGACATGAAGGGTAGCAGAGGGGGTGAAAAACTGAAGTGGGGGCTATGAAGGGGGTAGGCAAAGCATTTAGTGATTGTACAATAATTAACCCCCTTCATCATGACTAAATCACCCATAGACTTTCCCATTCCTTGATCTGTAGGAATATTAGATTTTTGTTGTGTGCTGGGCTGATTTGTATAGGTTCATATTGTGATGTGCTTCTCAGGGACCTCTCGCTACCTGACAAATTCACAAGAGCAGGAAAATCAGCTGCTGGAAAGTTGGCTATGCAGATTGTCTTTTAAGCTGGGCGAAACAATGTAAAAAATGGAGAAGAAAAACAATTTTAACATTTTCTTCCAACATTAGTAAAGCTCACTGCAACTCATCGACCTCAGTCCCCAGCTCTGCATTGCTTCACCCAATCTCAATTCACCCCTACTTCTTTGGCAGTATAGGGGGGTCATTAGCATTTCAGGGGGATTAGCTTCCTATTGGCAGGGTAAAAGCCCCGTTTTCTGTCTTACCATAGAATAGTAACAAGTGCAAAAATCTCAATAGCATATTAATACAAACAAAAAGTATACCATTTTATATGCAACTGTATAGAACTGTATAAAACTGTATAAAAAGCTTATTGGCAACAAAAAATAGGGGATAAATATATTTTACCTAGCATCTGCAACAAATGAGGCAATGTTAGACTTTTAAGTGAATATATTTTAAGAATTATTTAAAGAGGAAGTTAAGTCTCCAGGGCAAATGTTTAATTTCAGTACACAGTGTTATATGTAATGCTCATTGTTAAAGCCTCAAGTTTGTAAGTAGTCAATTTGGCTACTGTTTGGTGTAAGGATCTGTTTCTGGAACCAAAGCACAAACTTCTGTGGCACAGATTTTTATCAAAACACTTACATGGCATTGTGTGGGGTGTTTTATAATGGGTTTTTACAATATCATGCTAGGTTTGTCTATTTCCTGCAGCCCACAGCACAGATTTTTTGTCTATTTGCATTCAGATTTTTAAACTTGTCCAGTGAATACCTGATTGATTTGCAGCCAGATATCTATTGTATAGACCATCTGACAAGGACCAAAACATGGGCAGAAAAGGGGTCAAATTGGCAGCTTATATCTGTCCATGTAGGGCCATCCTAAAATATAGTGGTTTATGCTGGAGAATAAGCTGCTGATTGAAGAATCTGTGCACATTGGGCATATTTCACCCAAAAACCACTCTTGGGCGTTTTCGGGTCAAAAGTTGTCGCATTTATGAATAGACGGGCGGTAGGGGGGCAAATCAGCAGTTTTTCTGGCTGAAAAAGCTGTGTGTAAGGCTATACAATAGCCTTATGAATCTGGAGTAACGGGATGAATCACAGCTTTGGTTTGGATCTAGAACCCCACTGTGCATGCATTAACATCATATTCAGAAAGATTACTTAAATTGTCAAAAACAGTTACTTCAATGTTTTCACAATAAGAAGATTTGGCGTAAACTCCAAATTTGGGCTTTTTGATCCCCATGCTGACGGCAGCGGCCTGGTGCTTTTTTATAGGTTTAAAAGTAATAGGGTATTTTATTTATACCAGAAACTGATAAACAGGTATATTTGATTTTTTTGTACATCATTGATCTCACTGTGTATCCACCAAACGCAAAGGGTAAACTATCACATTCATTTTACTAACCACTGGCCAGCAATGTAATAGGCTGCAAGTATGAATAGAAGGTGCTTTGTGCACTATGCAGGCTCAGTGATCCCCAACCAGTAGCTTGTGAACATGTTGCTCCCCAACCCCTTGGATGTTGCTCTCAGTGGCTTCAAAGCAGGTGCTTATTTTTGAATTCCAGGCTTGGAGGAAACTTTTGGTTGCATAAAAACCAGTTGTATTGCCGAACAGAGCCTCCTGTAGGCTGCCAGTTCACATAGGGGCTACCAAATAGCAAATCAAAGCCCTTCATTGGCATCCTCTGGAACTATTTTCATGCTTATGTTGCTCCCTAACCCTTCTTACATTTGAATGTGGCTCACGGGTGGAAAAGGTTTGGGATCCCTGCTCTAGATCCAAATGTTTCCAGGCTACACACTCACTAACAGATCAAGACTTGCAGTACAAGACAGTGATAATTCTACTCTGACAATATGCAGAGTGGCCACCAGATGGCTCCAAATTCATCATTCTTTAAGCAGATTTTCTATAAATTCCCGAATGAGCAGACATGTGATATATATCTTGTATTTAGGAACATTGGCCCCACTAATGGCTCTTACACACAGGCATTTTTCTCCTGAGTTTCTTATGCATTGAACGCATGTTTAAACTATGGTTTGAGTACAAATAAACCCTTTCGCTAATTAATTCCATTATATTCTGCCTTGCCTATATTCATGAGCATTTTGAGTTGCATTTACTCCATTTGCGTTACCGTGCATTTGTTTAAACACAGCATGCTGTATTTTCTTGTTTGATGTGTATCTATCGATCAATAGAATAGAGGGTTGAGTTTGGAACGAAAAAAGATAAATGCATATTTTTGTGCTCAGCATGTGTTTGAAAAGTGCAGAAACACGTGTTTAAAACTATAATCATTGCTTAAAATGTAGGCATTGAAACAGAGGTTCTACTACTTTTCATAAACCACAACTCCCGATGCCCAGCTAGGAGTTATGGGAAATTGCTGATTACTACACTACACGCCAATGCTATATCTGCAGTAATATAATTGTTAAATTCCAACACATAAATGTTTCCGTAACATCTCTTAAACAGATATCTTGGTGCAAGAAGCTTCTCTGCTGTTCACAGGTACATGGTTGAACATGGATTTTGCACTCCAGTGTGTAATGTCTGACACTTCACTAGTTGACTTTATGTCAATTACTTCAGAAAAGCATGGTCTTTAGGAACAATGCAACCTGCAATGCTCAAGCTGTTGCTGAACTACACTTCACTAATTGTCCTTTATGTCAATTACTTCAGAAAAGCATGGTCTTTAGGGACAATGCAACCAGCAATGCTCAAGCTGTTGCTGAACTACAAAAAAATGCCTCAAAAACAGTGCAAGAATGCAATCTATATCAATGTATTTTCTAGGCTTCCCTGGCTTCCTGTAAACAGAACTAAATGATAATAGTGCATTCTGGAGCCCTTAGGCTCTATCTGCAGAGTGCAGGTGTAGTTCTATGTTCTAGAGAACTCTCAATGGCTGCAGCTTGTGTAAGACACTGTAAGCTGCAGTTCAGCAACACGCATATAAACAGGATAGCTATATGTGCTAACATGAGACTATGCATAAGGGTGAAATGTCAATAACACCTACCGGCACTATGGGTATTCTCTGCCCTCACCTTAGATTTGCCCCCTCACCTGCCTCTATCTGCACCAGGAGCAAAATCCCAGTCTCTAATTAACAGTCCTGTTTGTCACAGCTGGAGTGGCAGATCCGGGGTGATTAATTCAATTAGCTGTTACTGGAATAAAATGAAAAAAAATAGTTTAATTCTCCAAGAAGTGAGAGTGGCCTGTGGGTGTAATGTGTTCCTAGAGGTGCACAGCATGTTAAAGGCTCTCAGTTAAAGCTCTCCTCATGTAGCAAGTGTCGGGGCTCTTGTAATGTAACCAGCTAAACGCTCACATGCCCATTCATACTCTCTACAACATGGCAGCGCACTGCCTTAAATGCCTTTTTAGGAGTTCCAGATGATTATCTATCCAACATTTCTACCAATCCAACTGGGTTGCTCTTCTTTGCACTGCAAGGTGTAATCTCCGGGGTATGGCACAATATCATTTAAATGTAAATGTTAGGTATGAATACATACCGTTCTACACAGATAGGCCAACCACTCACACAAATGCAATAGCTTTCTCTCTACCAGTGCAATACCAAACATCTTTGGGGATATTGCCTTTAGGGCCATGTTTGCCAGGGTTGGATTAAACCTGTATAAATCTATGTGGTACCACACCTGTGATATGTAACTTGCTGCCCCCCTGCTGTTGTTGAATTTTCAGTCCTGCACTTCCATAGCAAGTAAGGGGTTAAAGCATGACATCTACTTTATGGGCATATCCCTTACATGCAGCCTCTCACATGCGGGGGCATTTCTCATTATGGACACTGTGCAGAATTAATCAAGGTGAAAATTGCAATCAATCTCCAGCTGAGAGCAGAGGATGGCACACCGTGCCCACGTGGTAATAAGAGAGTGAGCATCGGAGATGTGGTTTGCTATTTGTCCAAATTGACCCCGCAGCAGGCAAGCAACAATATGTTGTTAAACTACAGCTCTCAGAACCTAGGTGTAGAGCAGATTTGAGAGGTGTAGTTCCTCGCAGGCAGACAACCATGATAATAAATGACAGGAGGTGTGGACTGAGGTTGATATGAGACAACAGTTTCAGTCAGTGGGGGATAAAGAAAACCTAATAAGGATGATTATATAAAATTATTATTTATAAATTATTATTAAATAAAAAACGGGTAAATAGATGGGCTGTGCAAAATAAAAAATGTTTCTAATATAGTTAGTTAGCCAAACTTGTAACATAAAGGATATAGTGATTGGATGTCTAATCGAACAGAACACTACTTCCTGCTTTGCAGCTCTCAGTGGGGATCATTTATCAACACAGGGGCAAATTTGTCCATGGGCAGTAACCCATGACAACCAATCAGATTGCTGCATTCATTGTTCTACTTGCAGCTGGCTTTAAAATGCTAATTACTGATTGGTTAACCTTAGGTAACTGCCCTTGGGTAAATTTGACCTGTGTTGGTAAATGAGCCCCAGTGACTATATGGGGGCCACATGGGACATAACTGTTCAGTGAGTTCAGCTCACATTCAGCTCACATTCAAAAGCAAACAGTTATGGCACATGCAAGTCACCAACTAACTAAACTGAAAAATGTTATTATTTTGCACAGCCTATCACACAGTTTTTATTTTTATATTGAACTATTCATTTAAAGGCACAGATAGAGCAGGCTTGGGAATGCAAGCGAGTATAAATGGGGCCTGACACCATGATATTATCTAATGCCTACTTCATTCATTTTTTAAAAAGTAGCCCTTTATTTTACAATATTTCACTACAAATTCAGTGTTGATCAGGCATGGTCAGCCTTCAACCATCCAGGATGACACTGGCCTACAGTTCCCATCATTCACATCTAATGCCTAGTGGATGATGAAAAACATTTGAGTTTGATTGAGCAAAATAAGATGGCGACCCAAGAAGATCTAAAATCAAAGCAAAGGGGGCAAATGCAATGCAGGAAACCTAGGATGTTACTGTTTATTTATATATATATATATATATATATATATATATATATATATATATATATATATATATATATATATATATATATATATATATATATATATATTCCAGCACCCCCACTGTTTGACAACTTGAATATCACTGTCATAAGACTATGGACAGCCTGTGTGTCCATAGCCTAAAAGAGGTAAAGAAAATCTAACAAGCAAAATTCATTTTTTTGGCTGGGGCACTTTCTGGCCTGCTGGGAGCTCAGGACACCCCGCCCCTCTGAAGTACCCCAAAATTAGACATTAATATAGATCGAACTTCCAGCTGTATCCGGTCTTAGGATGGCACTAATAAATACAGCAGTGCAGAACCCATAATGCTGTAAGTCAAGCAGCACAGAATCCAAGTTACAGAATGATTCCTGACATTTGAGGAGAGAGAGCAATCTCCTGCAGGTTCCTTTTCATTAACATATGGAACAACCTTTGAACACCAACTGTATTAGCAAGGGGTTAACAGCATGGGACTCCCCCACCCCATTCAGCATCTGCTGCCCCTAGAGAATCCAGATGTCCAAACTTTATTGGCAGCAAAATGTGAGATCTGTGCAACAAGCACATGGGCAACAATCACATGAAATCACGCCAACACGCGTTACACATGGCACAGCTTCCTCGGCTGAGCATGGCATTGAGGGCACGCTGATCCGGCACAGTCTCTATGACTCTAATACACCTTGAGTTGCAATTAGTGGCCCTGTCATTTTCGGCCGCTGCTGCCTATTAATTAAGCCTGTCAAACGGAAAAACCGCAGCACTCACAAGATAATTAATATTGGGAGAGACGCAGCAGCTCGGAGCTGGGAGAACTTCCCTAAGAGAAGAGAGAGAGGGGGAAAGACAAACAGAAAAACAGGGCGAGATTGTGTGTAAACAGAGGCTAGAGAAATGAATATATATAAAAAAAAAAAAAAGACCATCTTGGCAAGTCTCTACAACTTTCACCAGACACCTTGGCTGTGATCTTCTAAAAAGATGACTCTTAAGCACATTACAAATATTACGGTGTAGTAACAGAGCCTGTGGTGAATGATTCTCAGTATCATTACTGAGGATGATGGGAGCTGTAGGTGCAGAGCATAAAGAAGAGCAAGAAACACCAGTGAAGCAGAAGAAAGCAGCAAGGGGAAGATGATAATGTGCTTGGGAAACAGAGTATATGGAGAGGCAGTGCGCAAATGAAGAGAGAAACAAGAAGAGTATCGAAGAGAATGACACCAGCAAACTGGCAGACAAGAAAGTTAAACTGCCCTTGTTCTAATTGTTAAATTTGATGGTCCGTGGAGGGGGGGAGCGAGCGCTCTGATTAAAACCTCCCCACGAGCCCGGCAGCCTCTCACAGTCTGGGCAGCTGCAGTGTCAAAGCTGGGGAGCGTATTCATATCATTAAGCCCCAGAGAACTTAATTGAAAGAAGAGCCAGGCCTGGACCTTGACACGCAGGAGGTCAGAGTAATTGCTGCCGGACATATTTAACATTAAGATAATCAGCCTATTAATTACCCTTTGGATCATTAAATCAGCCAGTTGCAAAATGAAATTCCTGCCTCTATTACTCAGCTGAGAGACCACAGGGCCTCCACTCACCATCTATCAGTGTGAGGCCGAGCCAGGCAGGGAGAAAGGGGGGAGAGGCTGATAGTAAAGGGGAGAGAGCAGCAAGACTTTTAGAGACAAAGGCACCCAAAGGGGGGGGGGGGTGAACTAATTCAGAAAAACCCCAGTAAAGGAGAAGCACGAGAGAATGGAGGGAAGGCATTGAGAGCTGGTTCAAATCATAGAAATATAAACAAGTAGTTAAATGCAGACCTCATACAGAGTGAAATACAGAGTGTTAAATGCACTGCCAGCCAAGAGGTGGCACTTGGACCAGAGAGTGGAGATCAGAGCCAGCCATGAGGTTCTGATTACAGCAAGTTAACGAGGTGAGGTGACCCTGACTGGCAGAGACGGGAGCCAGGGTAAGTAAATAGGGGAGGGCAGGCGTGTGGGGGTGCTGGGGGGTAGTGGGGGTTGCTGCAGCTCTCCACTTAGCAGGATAATAAAGGAAATCATCCTTGATTATCAGTGCTAATTTGGACACTGCCGGTAGCTTGTTATGCGAGCTCTGAGTAGCATTTAATTAATTCAATTGCCTGTTAATGGAGCAAGTGACATGTGGGGAGCAGATGGGTCTGTGGGTCAGATCTGCACAGACTATTGTCCATGTCTTTGCTACACCCTCCCTCTGTACACATCCTCCGCTACCCCCCCCTTAAAAAACGAGGACTACATGATCACCACATGTGAGAGAGCATACCCTTCAATCACTGTATGTAGCTGGATTGTAATCTCCCAACATATGCTGGATTGTCAGTTATGTGTACCAGAGGGGCAGACTATAGATATGATAAAGCCAATGTTCTCCTATTCCCACTTCACTTTGCAACAGGTGAACGTGAATCAAAAAGGGAGGAAACACCTTGATAAATGTTGTTTTTTTTAAGTTAGTATTTTAGAATCTGCTAGAGGCATAATAAAGATGATTTTCATCTCCCTCTGCATCAGCATTGCTTGTTAAGCATTCTTTTTTTTTTATATGCTGATCTGGATACACTCATTTTAAACTAATTTGTTTGAATAACAAGCAAGTTTCCTTTTAACTGTAAATGCAAGATGTTTTATTGCCATCAATGAGTTCAATAGCCAGATACAGTCATGTTTTTTAAATTCTTTATCTTTTTCAGTAAGGGTTTCAGAGCATTATTTATCTCTATCCTGCATCAAAATGTATTACTATGAGGGGAACAACGGTTTCCAATATGGTAATGAAAATGGATCTTCCATCATGTTCTACACGACAATGCACCCTAGTGGCCAAAAATGAAAACATGACAATAATGACAGATTTTCTGTCTAACAGATACTTGTTCAGAACTGGTAAGTTTAGTGTCCCAAAAGGCTCTTTGGAATAATGTCACAGTTATTGCATGACCTGGTGGCGGTATAAACAATGGAAATTACTATTTCACTGCAGAACAGGGAACAATTGTTCCCCAAAAGTGCAGAGAGGTTAATTTTTTTGGATGCATGACTGACCTGTTTCCATGTGCACAATGACTAAAATGGAAACTGCATTAGCTCTGGACGCTTCGTTATTTTTCGACATGAAAAGTCATGACAATGTGTACGACTTGTTCAAAAGAAATAACTATACAGTACACATTGATTTAAATATGAATCATTTATGGCTGTTTTCTTTCTTATTAATAGTCTTCATTGTAATAATATGTTCAAGACTAGCTACTGCAAGCAGAATACCACCTTGTCAAATAGATGTAATGTACCTTATGCTATAATATTTTTTCACTATATGTTGAGCATCTATTGCAGGGATCCCCAACTTTATTTTACATGAGTCACATTCAAATGTAAAAAGAGTTGGGTGGTTCCATTACGCAATATCAAGAGTGATGAAATGTGGGCAGAAGGATTTTGTCTGTTACCTGTAGAAGTAGCATACAAATACCTCATGGGCCCTTGAACTATGAATCCTGTTGCTTTGTCAGGCAGTAACCAACCAATGTTTATACAGTCTATAAAAAAAACAAGGATTAACATGTTCTCCCTATACTGTTTTATTGCCTTTATCAATTATTCACACTTAATACTGCCCAACACCAATGTATCATACATGCCACAAGGACCTCCCTACTGCATGGTGTACCATAAAGTTACACAACCATATCCAAATGTCCTGCTTGACTATATAAATTAGATAAATACACATTTTAAAACATGTATAATTCCCCCCAAATATGACATTGTTAGAAAATGGTGAGTTTGGTGCATGGATATTTTATGCACACTGGTACTGACAATCAGCACCGCATTATAGGAAAACTTAGTTAGTAGTTCAAGATCGGTTATAGTGAATTGTGCAGTCTGTTATTGTCATGGGCAAAGAGTCTAAGTTTAGTTCTTGTGATACCTTAGATATACTGTATGCTCTTCTTTACGTTCTTGTGAATATCGTTTCTAAGTTTCGTTGAATATCTTTTCTATATGCTCTTTACTTTATGTTCTTACAAATATCTTTTCTATATGCTATGTGCGAAGTACTGCTGTTCATAACATTCACAATAGTGAAGTAAATTGCCAAGCCACAAGACAAGTAAATTGTACTACTAAAATGATAGGGGTGGGCAGATTATGCTCTGGGCCGAGCAAATCCCAACTCTTAGTAGTATTTAAGACCTTGTATGATGAGTTGCGTTGTTGGTATATACAATGCAAGGACAGGTACTGACCTTGGGCTTTCTGAGTATGGCTTTACATGCCCTTGGCTGCTCCCTTCCCACACACTGTTGGCCAGCTCATTTCCGATGGCTGACATCACTTTAATAAGTTCTGGAGGCCAGTCGTCCAAGTCCAGGGAACGGACACGGGAAAGATGAGTACCAAGGTTACGGTGGATCCCAGAACATTCAATGCACATAAGAGCACCCAGGTTCAGACTGGCCCAGTCTGGGTCTAAGGGTAAAGAGAAGATAAAGTTATTAATCTCAAAGTAGTCAAGTACTTAATAATTATCCATTATATCAGTATTTACAGAAATGGGTACTAGGTTAACATGCACTTTCTGCCACACTTAATTTTTTAAATACAATTTTGGCCTCTTTCAAAAGTTATTAATTCCAGCTAATCAAACATTCTACATTAGTTCATTTACATGGATACAACTTGCTCAGTGATATTTAAATTTAATAATAAACTTCAGTCTTTTGTTTTTATTTAGTTGATATTTATTTTGGATATGATCATTTAAACTAGAAATATGTATACATAATAGCTAGAGACTGTGTAAATTTTGTAAGATTGGTTTTCATGAAATGTTCCCATTACTAATGAAGTGTTGTTAAATTAAGCAATCAATGTAATTACAATAAATAAAGTAGCGGTTAATAAGTATTAAGCAATGTTGAAAAGAATCCTTGAGGTGTTATGCAGGTGTTAGATAGGAGTGGTAAGTGGTGGGTGCATATAAGAAATTCTGTGTAGTAGACAATGATGAGACTGTGTATGCTTAATATAAAGTAAGTATAGAAAGGAATGGTAAGAGAATAGTACTAGGGAACTTTCTGCTCATTGAGGAATGATGTGAGACACAAATGCTAAACACATATGCAGTTAACACAACTGAGAGGTCAACACTGCAGATATTGGGAGACATGTGGGAGATAAAGACCGTGAAGAATTAGGGAAAAGTTCTTGAGCCCACATGGCATTTTGATCAGTTAATTGTGGGGGCAATCAGAATGCTTCAACCAGCCATGGAATTGCTTATTTGCTTCTGTACTGCTACCTTATTTTGTCTAATGTACAATGTGTCATTGTTTCCCCTTCTAAACCTGCCAGTCAATTTTTTCCTTTTTATTTTCTGTTTACTCTAACTACTACTACTACTAACATCTACTATTATCATAATAATCATACGAGAGACATATTGATGTTTCCATACCAGGATAACCATACATTTTGGCCCCAATTCTGCCATGCTATATCAGAACCAGATTGCCCCTTTGTCATTGTGCTCTAAAGGGCGTAGTAACATTGGAAACAAACATCACCGGTGCCCATAGCAACAAAAAGCTAAGATCTGATTGGGGGCTATGGGCAACATCACCGGTTATGCTTGTCTCCATTGTTAATAAATAAGTGAGGAGGGCGCATGTGCACAGATATGTATATTTACCTGGTTTGGGTGGAGTTTTAAATAGATCCTTGTTGTATTTCAATGTATAAACTTACTTTGTGCATCACAATCCACACAGTGTGAGTTTCCTGGCAGGTTGCGGATTGATTGCAGCGCCAAAGCTTCATTCTGGCTGGTGAGACGGGACTAAAAAAGAAAGAAATTTGAGGATTTAAAATTTGGAATATGGATAAAAGCTTTGCAGGATACATGCATTAGACAATGCATTAATGTGTAAGTAATATCAAATGCTTTGCATGTAATATATGTTCATAAATCTGTTTCAGATCTACAGTTGTGTTCAGAATAATAGCAGTGTGTTTAAAAAAGTGAGTAAAGCTCAAAATCCTTATAATAGCTTTTATTTCCATACAGTCAAATGCATTGGGAACACTGCACATTCTATTCCAAATCAAATAATGAAGAAAAATATATCAGACTTGTGTTATCCCTTTACAGAAAGTAAAGAAAAGGGAATATTAGGCTGTATAAAAAAAAAGCAGTGTCTGCATTCTTTTTTACAGACTCAAACATTCACTATATAAACTGAAAAATGTTTCAAGATTTTGCTTTCCTTTGGATATTTAGTTGTATAACCACGGTTTCTAAGAACTGCTGCACCTCTGTGTTACATGGAGAAAAGACTTATGAAAGGAAGTTCTCCTTTCTGTTGGATTATGGTCCAGGGATTGGGCTGGCCACTCCATAACGTCAATCTCGTTGTTCGATTACTGGTGTGTTTGGGGCTGTTTTCTTGTTCAAACCAGGCCTGGGCCAAGCCGGCTGGGCAACCTAGACAGCCACGCTGACCATCTTGGCTCCTTCCAGGCACCCACACTTCTGCCTACCCCTAGTTCCAGCCCTGGTTGAAAAACCCATTTCAAGGGCATTTCCTCTTCAGCATAAGGCAACATAACCTCTTCAAGTATTTTGATGTATTGAAACTGATCCATGATCCCTGGCATGTGATAAATAGGTCCAACACCATAGTAAGGAAACATCCCCATATCATGATGCTTGTGTCACCATGCTTCACAGTGTACCGTGGCTTAAATTGAGTGTTTGAGGGTGGTCTAACAAAAGTCTGTGACCCCTAGACTCAAAAAGAACAATCTTGCTTTAATCGGTTCACAAAATGTTGTGCCGTTTATCTTTAGGCCAGTCAACATCTTCTTTGGCAAATTGTAACCTCTTCAGCAAGTCTTTTTTTCAACAATGGGACTTTGCAGGGACTTCTTGCAGATAGCTTGGCTTCACATAGGCGTCTTCTAATTGTAACAGTACCTTCCTGGTAGCTGATCAGTCTTTTTGCTATTCTTCTATCCATTTGAATGGTATTTTTCAGTTTTCTTCCATATGTTCCATTTTTTGTTTGCCATTTTAAAGCATTTGATATAATTTTTGCTGAGAAGCCTATCATTTTCTGCATTTCTTTATATATTTCCCCTCTCCCCTCTTCTGAACAATATCTGGATTGATGCAATTTTACTCAGATTTTACTCAGAGAGAAATACACTATAACCAGCATGCATAACATTTGCTGCATTCCTTCCTTAAATAAGGGCCACAACGGACACCTGAATGAATGACCTCACTAACTGAATGCCACACTGGAGCACGCTATTATTATTTCAAACTTGCCTCAATTAATGATTCAATTACACAGAATCAGCAGCATGCATGTCTGTTGGATGCATGACTACCACTATTAGTATTATATATTAGTATATATAGATTTCCAGCACAGGCCGACAAAAGTCCAAATTCCCTTTCTACTGAAGCTGAGAGGAACCGTTGTAATAAAGTTGTTTACTCATGGAAGAGACATTTTCTCAAATAAACTGAGAATAAATGAAGATTAAAATAATAACACCAATAATTGCCTGTAAGGGGCTTTTCCCCCGGATTAAATACATTAAGGAGATGCACAATTTGAATGATGTCATTAATTGTCGTCATCTAGCATAATGCAAGGGTACAATGCAATACTATAGAACGTCAATATATTACTCCTGATAAAACAGATGATTAGTGGATTGTTATAGAACTGCTACATCTCAATATGAGGCTGGAGAAATCATTGGGGGTACATGTTACTGCACTGAGCTTACCTTGTTCTTACTGCTTTCACAGGACTGTAGACTGGCCAAAATCTGACTCTCGATGGCCTGTACCCATGCATCTCTCTCTTCATAGCTTGTAGCTTCAAAGTGCCAGCTCTGACTAGTGAGAGATACGATAATAAATTCAAAGTTCTCCTCTTGTTCTGCAATAGAGAAAATAGAAAGGCTGCACATCAGTAATAAAGCCTTAGTGAGCACTACAGATACAAACGGCCAATGGAGGTTTGCATTTTATAATTGCTACAAGTAACTCTCCCTCCCTAGAACAAAGTATATAAGCAAAAAACTTCTTAATTTATTGACCCAGTAATTTCATAACAACAAACAAGCCCCAAATCAAGGGTATGTATAAGAACCAAAACATACAAATGAACTACCCTGATCATAGCCCCAGTGTCACTAAGAGACACTTGATTCTATAGGATCAAAAAACCATTATATATATATATATATATATATATATATATATATATATATATATATATATATATAGTGCTGTGCAGCTTTGTAGTGGGGTGATAGTTACTTGATATGTTTGATGCCTGTATTGCGATGAAATAATGAAGTCATATAAAGATTTCTCTGGATATATATCTAGATAGCTTCATTTGCAATGTATGGAATAATCTGAAGTGATACTGACACAAGTCTCTCCCTGTATGACAATCATTAACTGCAAGTACCAATTGTGGGTAGTTTTGGCCCTTCGTTACTAGTAATGCTGACACATTTTCTATTTTTTACAGGAATATTTTGCTATCACTTTAAAGCCTCCAACCTGTAAGGCATAAGCTTGATGATGTTGAAACTTATGAACATGGAAATTTGCCATGGCACTGAGCATGGCACAGTACTAAGCACGCAGTGTCTGGTTTAAAGCAGACAGTGGGGTCATTTATAAACTTTGCGCAGGGCAGATTGGTTCGCAAAGTGAATATATTTGCCCTGCACATGGTTATATTTATAAAGCTGAATAAGAGGGTGCAAACAGAATTGTGAATTTTTTTTCACAATGCGAATGTCTATAGGAGCTTTGTAAATATGTCACAATTCGCAAATTGCGAATATTTATGCGCACACTCTGTGACTCAATTACGCCACAACTCTGGTGGTGGATAAAATTTTCTAAAACTGAGAATTTAAGTTACTGTCAATGCTATTTTCGGGCACAACAACCTTGCACTTTGGGTGCACTTGCGCAAACTCCTGTCTCATTTGCGCGCCATTTGCGAAAATTTATTCACAATGCGAATTCGCAAAAACCGGAAAGACGGGCAGAGCAGTGCAATATATTTGTGTTCAGGAAAAAACATGCGCAATACAACCATTTGCGAAAAATATGCGACGCGCAAACTTTATAAATGACCTCCAGTGAGTTTTATCATCCAGCATGGTGATGTACAATGCTGGCCATTCAAACAATTGTTTCAAAAAGCTAATTAAAGCAATGGAATATTTTGAGATCATTAACAGATGACTAAACAGGATGGTAAAATCCATAGAAAGCCTAGCTCGCATTGAACAAAAAAATATAGGATTCATCATGCTCAACAGGATCTGCCCTTCACTTACTAAAAAAATTGGCATGCTCAACAATTATCAAAGCTACAGAAACGATGATGATGAGCATAGGACTGCTGTACAAGACCCAATGTACAAAAGGTCCATGCTTCAAAAGGTCTTTGGTTGGTGACACAGCCAGCATGCAGAGAGTGTGCTGTTGAACACAACTTGCCCAGAAGCAATGTTTGCACTACACTGCCAAACTCACACTGAGCTAGGTAAATTCAGGTTAATATCTCACTCCCTTGCATGACCGATCATGGGCATTCTACATAACTTCCTTGTCTTTATTACTAATCATGTGCAAGTTGAGTGTGGGCAGTAACAGCTGTTTATGCAACATAGAAAGTCAGATTGTAAAAAAAAAAAAAAAAGTAAAGTTTGGAGATTTCCATTAGGTTTAAGGCAATTGTATGTGTTAAGTCACCTGTCTTCCTTACTACTACTCTTCTCAAAGCCAATTCACATTCAACCAATCTGTCTCCCTACATTATCAGTCCCACTCAGGGGCATAACTATAGAGGAAGCAGACCCTGCGGCTGCAGGGGGGCCCAGGAGGTATAGGGGCCCCATGAGGCCCTAATTCATATACAATTTCAATAAATATTGGAGAAACAAGTCAACCTATAAACAATTTGCTGTGGGGCCCAGTAATATCTAGTTACGCCACTGGTCCCACTCACCTTACCTGTCTCTATACCAGTCCCCTCTCCGCTTACCTGTCTCTCTCCCTACACTACCAATCCCCATTTCATTTACCCGTCTCCCTATGAAATTAGCCAACACTCTACTTACTTGTTATAATACACTGGCAGTCCACACTATCTTACACCCATGTCCTTACACTGACTGGCATTCCCACCTCTACCTGCCTTACAATGACATTCCTTATTTAACTGGTAATCCACTCAACTGACCTGTATCATACTCTTCTCCTCTGTTTCCAATCACCATATTGGCTATTAGATACCTAAATCTTTCAAAATAACTCATAAAACAAAACACCACTCTCATAACAAATGTTACACGATGCTATACAAAGATGGGCCTTGTATAACATTGATCTTTTTTATTCTATTTCGGGTGAATATGGGCAAAATGATTTGCACAGATACTGCTTATTCTATGTCATTCCAAACATGTTCTATATTTGTTACCTGTTTTTAAGGGTTCATTCTCTGCAGATATTCTCTGTAATGAAATCTCTCTTATGGAATCTGCTCTACACAGTTTATGTGTAAACAATACAGAATTTAATCTGGCTTTCTCCAGCTGTCGGTTCCTAGTTGTCTTTTATATGTATTTTGTAGGTTTGTAAATTAAATTTTAAAAAATATAACATTTTTGTAATCTTTAAGGTAATTTTAGTATGTTATAATGGCCAATTCTAAACAACTTTTCAATTGGTTTTCATTATTTATTTTTTAAAGTTTTATAGTTATTTGTCTTTTTCTTCTCATTCTTTGCAGGTTTCAAATGGGCGTTGCTTAACTCCCTGAAGATCCCTGAGAGGGATCGAAACGTTGAGTGGAATAAACACATTCTGTTTGCATCTAAAATGATCGCGTGAATGCCGCTTTTCGTACAAATATTGGTTTTCCCTAGCTGGCACCCGGGTCCTTACTAAGTAAACGGAGTACACCTTAGGAGCACTGTGATGTGTGAAAAATAAAATCACTTGATTTACTAAGGGAAGTTAGTAGCAAATTGCGAGTATATGATTGATATTGGCCGTGCACCCCTACAATAGCTTTGTTGGAGTGCGGATACTGAAGATATAATATATATATATATATAGCGGAGAGGAGTCTGTCACAGAATAGAGAGAAAAAGAAAAGGAAGAACTCAAGGATCACTTTTGTTACCCAGTATGGTGAGTCTAGTAGAAAAGTGAATGAGATACTAATGAAGCACTGGTACTTACTTCGTAGGGCGTATCCCATGGTGGAGGAGTTTGTGCTGCCCCCCCCTGACATCTTATAGGAGAGGTAGAACCATTGGATCACAAATAGCCAGTACAAATTTACCTAAGGGAATAGGAGTGAAGAGCACGGGCCTCGGAGTGAGAAATTGTGGCATGTACCCATGCCTTAACTGTAAGCAATGTCGTTATGTGATAAAGGGGAAGTCATTTGAACACCCGGAAACGGGGGAGGTTTATCACATGAGGGGATACTACACATGTAATTCGCAGTATGCGATATACGCTATAGTATGCCCCTGTGGGAAGATCTATGTTGGAGAGACGATACAGAAAGTAAAGTCACGTATCTCTCAACATAGATCTACCATCAACACAGGTAATATGACATTACCACTCTCTAAGCATTTTAGGGAGAAAGGACATACAGCTGAACAGCTTAGGTTCACAATATTAGAGACAGTGCCCCCACTGAAAAGAGGGGGAGATCGTGAACTAAAACTTAAGCAAAGAGAAGTATGGTGGATAAAAAAATTAAATTCATTACATCCTAAGGGATTGAATAAAGATTATAACTTGTATCTGTTTTTATGAAAGATAGATGGTATACTATGTAACTAGGTAAATATATGATGTGTTACTTTATACATGTTACAAATGTCTATCTAATTATTTTATATAACAGGTGTGGTGACAGCCCTGTACAAGGCAAATGGAAGAATCGTTATGTCACTTCCTCTGATGGACTTTAAAAACCTGTATAGATTTGGTGGATTTTAAACCATAGTTCACATGGCTTGAGAAAGAGCCTACATTGGCTCGAAACGTCGCTACATTATGTGTACTTGGTGATGTATATGCTTTTTTCACTTTAATACAAGCTTTTGCATAATCATTGTGAGTGCTGTCCATCTTTGCAATTGTATATATATATATATATATATATATATATATATATATATATTCAACAAGAACCAGCAACTACCAGCAAAAAGTAAGGCATGTATAACCAACTTAATGTTTCAGTCCCTACTTTAGGCCTTTCTCAAGGCATATATATATACATATACAAATAGATTTTTAAAAGATTTTAAAATGATATCCCTTTTTTCTGTATTAATTAAACAGTAATTTGTACTTGATGGTAACAGCTAAATTAATTTATATTTGTGGCAAAACAAATGCAATGGATTTATTTAAAGTTTGAATGATTTTTTTTTTAGCAGACTTAAGATATGGTGACCCAAATTTGGGAAAGATCCCAGGTCCCTTCATATTTTATTTTCAATTAAAAAAACATAAAAACTCAAGCATTCCTAATAATAAATCCTATACCTGTATTCGTCTTCTAATTAGCACCAGTGCAAATAGGCTATGTTTATAAGAAGTTGCCCTAGTTGAGTGAAAGGATATATTTTACACATTTTTTTAATTCATTATAACTTTATGGTTTTCTTGAAGATGAGCCCTGTGGTTTCCTTCACTATAATTAGCATACTACTTAATTCCCATTTGCTGTTCCTCTTGAGATTGCTGGAAGTGTCATGTAATAAAAGACATACACAGTGCTCTGTCTATCAGCACTGAAAGCAGCCCTATGGGAATTGGTGACTAATTAAAGGAAGGGTCTAAGGGGTGTGTTCATGGTACAGCCACACAATGTCACACTGTGACATACCAGTATCTGCAGTCATCCTATACTGTCGAGGACAACTCATTGACAAGCAGACTATAATACACAAACAGTACAGGGGGCATTTTGATAGAATATCTTAAATTAAGCTAGCTACTCTAGTGTGCTGGGCTACAGCAACGACAGGGTTAATAGACAAGAAGGCAGAACAGGAAATCTTAAATAAATAAAAATCCAATCTTTTATTAAGCAGAAACCTGCGTGACGCTTCCCCCAGCCAGGATCCAGCAAGTCAATTTGTGACCCCTGACCCACACGACCTTTAAAGAAACGGCAGCCTGCGCATGCAAATGGCGTCCGCCATGAGAGCAGCAGGGGAGAGGTGGGGGGGAGGGCGGCATCGCTCGGGAATGAGAGAGAAGCGAGAGAGTGGAGAAGGGAAAGGGGGGAAAAAAACAAAAAACAAATTAAAAAGCTGTTACTTAAATGTCACAGAACACAATTGTTTTTGGCTACAGATCATTACACCTGATACGAACACATTACACACATACACAAGTATATATATTTATTTATATATAAATGTATATTTATATACATGATGAAGTGGTAATGATCGAGGAGATGGTCTCCGTGCCCCATATGGATGAAGAATAAATTAGAGTTTGCCCTGCATTGGCTTAACTCTTTGTGTGTTTGTACAGGGGAGATACTTGCCTGTCCTATCCATACAGACCTTGGAAACAGTGAAACAAAGTCAAATCCGATGTACCTTACTACAGCCTAATGATGCATGCCTTTAAGGGACACTTACACCCTGTTTATTAGTAGAGAAGACTGGTCAGGATATAAAATAGAAATGGCATAATGCAGCTACCTTGGTAGTCTGTAAAGGTGGCATTATTAATGAAAGTCGTAGTAGCCATATTGATTTCTCAGTGGCCACGCTATAATGAACAACAGTGGAATCCTGGAATAAACAATCTCACATATTTGTAACATTTTACAGCTTTTGTTTTATATTTTTGGCTGCAAGCAGAGCCCTCTACTACACAGGCACTCTTATTTATTATTGGTATTACTGTCATCTAAACATTTTATGAGACAGTTCAGCCTTAAAGGAGAACTAAACCCTAAATATGAATATGGCTAAAAAATGTCATATTTTATATACTGAACTTATTACACCAGCCTAAAGTTTCAGCTTCTAAATAGCAGCAATGATCCAGGACTTCAAACTTGTCACAGGGAGTCACCATCTTGGAAAGTGTCTGCGACATGCTCAGTGGGCTCTGAGCAGCTGTTGAGAAACTAAGCTTAGGGGTGGTCATAAATTTACAAGCAGAAAAAGAAAATGGTTTGTAATATAAGCCAATGCTACAGGGCTGTTTATTAAAATCAGATGCTAGTTGCACTGGTGTCTGTGCTGCTGTGTAGTAATTATTTGTATAATTACTAATCAGCCTTATGTTGTGACATTTTTATTGTACGTGTACTGTATATTGTGAGTGGATCCCTAAGCTCAGTAAGTGACAGCAGCACAGAGCATGTGCAGTGAATCAGCAGAAAAGATGATGGGGAGCTACCGGGGCATCGTTGGATACACAAATCTTCCCTGCTAAAGGGCTGTGGTTGCTTTGAACTGGTATAGAAGCACAAAACATAATGTACAACATTTCTAGCCTACTTCTTTTGTTAAACTTTAGTTCTCCTTTAAGGCATTTGCAGATGGGTTGACTGCCGGTGTTCAGGCTGCAGATTGTTCCGATGCAGTTTGCTCTATTGAACAGCACAGCTGGAACTCAAGGCAAACCATCAGTCTGTAGATGCACAGACACAGAGGCAAAAGTCACTCTTGCATTTGGAAGTCAACCAAGGGCACAGTTCAAGAGAAAAACAATTGGCTATTGCTAAGCAAAGCACAGCACATAAACTCCATTGTATAAGTGATAACCAACCTGATAGTGAGCATATCAAACCTGCATTGGTACAGTTGTTGTTTAACTGTAACTCCCAGGGTCCTCTAAAAGAATAAGCTGCTCCAACAACAGCTGTAGGTCAGAATGTGACTGTGCCCAAAGATGCTGAATTTGGAACCAGTAACTGGCTTTATGACGTAAACAGGTCTTGGCAACTGTTATTACCTGTTGTTACCTGTATGACAATCATTATAACCATAATTCAACGTAGAAAAGGTTGAGAATTTTTCTAACTAAGCCATTTGACTATCACAGACACTGATGTCACCAGTCAATAAACTCATAATTAAGCGGCAGTCAAAAATATAGAGGACAAAAAATTAGGACATCTTTTCCCTTTAAACTCCTTTACCATTATCACTAGAGTTTACCCATTTTGTGCCAGATAATTTCACCACTATGCCCTCAATACCCAAATAGCAGACTTACATTCACTAGTTTCTATGTAAATGAATATTTTAGGATGTGAATGAGAGCAGCAGGCACTGATACACAGACAGGAGGAAAAAAAGCGCAGGCAGAGTGGAGCACATGCACATAGAACAGAGGATCCGAGAGGGTCTTAAGGGGAATGTGTTACCTTCAGCGTTGGCGTTGCTGCTGTAAACATTTCGCAGGCTGCCAACACGGTTTAGTTTCCATGCTTTACGTTTAGCTGCATCCAGAGAGCAGGTGGGAAGGAAAGACGGAGAAGGAGAAAAATAAATGGGGAAATAGGAAAGAAGGACAGGTCAGATGTGAGGGGGAAGGAGAAGAGGGGTCAGTAAGGACCTGTGTTACTAAACAGGACACAGGCATCTAGCGGTCATTAGTGAAAACAGTGCTCTCCATGCCAACTCCAATACTGCATACGGGCAAAAAGCGTCTCCCTTCCCACACTTAGAAGAGCAGTCTCCTTTCATACTTCAGTGTGCAGCACTGCTGTTTGTGTAACAGGTACACAGCTGGGACAGGTATTTTTTTCACAGTTATTTCCACATGAAAGGCATACCAAGTGTTACATTTTTCTTGATCTTTATGATTCTGTGACAGAGTCTGAGTCTGTGCAACAGAAATAAATATTCTGCTTGGTGTATTATATGAATCCATACACATTACTCTGTGTACGATATGGACCCACAGACCTTGCCCTATGTACAATACGAATCCACACACCTTGCCCTGTGTATAATACAGATCCACCCACCTTGCCCTGTGTATAATACAGATCCACCCACCTTGCCTGTGTACGATACTGATCCACACAACTTGCTCTGCATCTTGTTCTGCATATGACACTGTTTCACACACCCTTTTCTGTGTGCAAAAAAAGAAGTGTAATCTGCCATATTCTTTTATTTTGTGCCCTGTACAAAAAAAAATTGCTGCAGGTCTCTGTGCTCCAAATGAGAGCAGTACAATACTACCTGCTTCATGCGTGTTGGAAAGGTAGTAGCTACGTGTTTCATTCATATGCAAGTTAGGGAATGTGGGTGGCAAGTGACAGCAAGGGGGCCTTGGACTTACTGCTAGCCATCTGGTGGGTGGCAAGTACAATGGCTGCTAGGGCTGCCATCTGGCTGGTATTTTACCTTTCTGCCCGGTAAAAATTATGCTTGATGTCAATGATATTAAGAGGAAAAAACGGCAAGAACATAGGAAGGCCGGTATTTTTTTAAAGAAATGGTGGCAACCCTAATTGCTGCCCTGTGCCCACCAACACTGCTCTAGGTTCAGGGGCAGAAGGCAGCCAGAAGGACCCAAGGCAAAAATGGCCTTTGAATTGGAGCTAAGGGGCACTTTTTCGCACACCTCAGTGCTTTTGCACTTCTGTCTGGGCTCTTTATAAATGACAACCTATGGTTGCCTATGATTACTTGTGGAAACACACGAAACGCGTTAGGACAAAATAAGTTTGTGTAAATAAAAGCTATTTGGATTTTACCACTGCTTGAAGTCCCGTGGAGTGCATGCCATTCATTCGTTGTTGATGCATTGTCTCCCCCTGCTGAGGGTTCGGGCGCAGCACCCGGGCCATTGAGAAGGAGAGGTGAGTGACCCTAACATTTGCACGTCTTTGGATAAATACAGTTAAGCGGATGGTTCGGGGCACACGCACCCGAACCAAACTATCTATTTGGTGAGCCATTGTGGAATTTCCTTTTAATAATTTAAGAGAAAGTTGGCAAATTTAATTACCCCGCATGTGCACTTGAGTTCAGATTTTTACAAATCGGCAGGGGGGTTAGAGCGCTCTGACCTTTGTGTGGTGTTCTTTATAAATAACTCCTAAATTCTCACACACACAGAGCAGGGTATGTGAATCTCTTTTAGCTCCCCAAGCCGTATATAATACATAATCATTCTCCACTCTATACTGTACAAAAAAAAAATCTGCCTTTTCTATGCACACCCTAAAGACATAATCTCACATTCCACAGGTACACACACCTCATTGCATTCAGCAAACACACTGATGATCTAAACAGAACATTCAGGGATGTTCTTGTATAAAGTGGCACCACATGGATTCCAATGAAGAAAATCAGTATAATACCACATTTGTAGGCTGAAGCTTTTGGACTCTGTAACACATTGACCTCCATAATTAAATAGAATAGTATAACATAACTGGCCACAGGTGCACTGGGTGACCACACGTGATATCCAGGTGCTGAGAGATGAGGGCACAGATATCAGGAGAAGATCCCACACCCTGTGATCTTTGGTCAGATATAGATCACATTTCAAATGGTTAATTAGAAGGGTCCGTGTAAAAGGAGAAACTGTAATCAGTGAAGCACTGATCCCAACACTACAGCTTTCCAACCAGGTTGTGAGAGGTCTGTCTCCCATGGCTGGGGCTGGATAAAGAACTCCATGTTTACTCATGGCATGACAGTTATAAGGACAGTAAATTGTTAGTCCAACGTCCAACATTTAATCCATATATGATCACCATTTTAAGCAGAATTAGATCACTGTTTAGGGTAGTCATGTTGGTAAATTAATAGATCAATAGACCAATCATTGACAGTTAGATCCAATAAATATTATAGGGGGGCTCCTTTTGTCTAGAATAAGCTCACTCTATTAAAATTACCAGAAATTCTGTCTCTCTACATGCAGAATTTGTGCAAAAGGCAGTTATTTTGTTA
The DNA here is from genome assembly GCA_038501925.1 of Xenopus petersii. Lineage (NCBI taxonomy): Eukaryota > Metazoa > Chordata > Amphibia > Anura > Pipidae > Xenopus > Xenopus petersii. The sequence continues at coordinate 46,874,897 of CM076689.1, read as the reverse complement.
GACTTTGTTTGTACTGGAATCAGTTATTTGAGTGAGCTTTAATACATCTGCTAGGAAAGGAAGCCCCCCTATAAGATATATTTGATCTGTCAATGACTATCTGACACCCACCTGCTGCATGAAGGCAGAATGAAGAGAAACAGATGTTGAGAGAGGGATAGTGAACATAAACTTGATTATTTCAAAAACGATGCAGAATATTTAATTGAGTGTATTAACAAAGTTTCTTATTTCGGTATGCTATATTGAATTTTCATTTTCGCGATTCCCCTTTGAATAACAGAAAATTTAATTCTGAACAACTTTACAATATACATTTATCCTGTTGTAAAAGTTGTTGTTATTGAAAGCACTTGCTGTTCTCTGCTTCTGACTAATGAAACAATGTAGTAGAGTCGGAACCATAAGTGCTGAAAATTTGCATATAACTAGTGTAAATATGTAATTAATACATGCACTTAGCAAGATGCTAAGAAAAATCTTCTGCTTGGGATTACATCCCCTCTTAATTAGCTGCATTAAAAGGCAAAATTATAAGTAAGGTTTTTATATTTTTCATAATTACTGTATATTTATGCACAATTAATACCTAGTTTTAGTTAAAAAAAAATCTATATATTGCCTAATACTTCAATCTCTATTTTCCTAAAAGTCTCACAAGACAACTGAAAATTATATGTTTATCTTAATTTATATGTTTATCTAAGCAACTTTACTGCAGTGTTCATAAGAAACAAAATAAAGCTTAAATGCTTTTCAAGCGACAAGTTTGCCTGATGTAACACAAGCAAGTGCCATAGAACACTGTAGCAAATATGTTTTATAGCTGACTATTGCTATGTCTCTTCACACTGCCAGACAACAAATGGAAAAACTGCAAAACTTTTACAGAGTAGCCAATGACATAAAGCATGTCAATATTCTAAAGACTGATTGCCCCCCACCCAGCAGTTAAAATAAAAGATTCTGTATGAGTGGTCACAAATGGTATGGCCCCTTTCCTTACTGTAATGTAATCTATACTTACGTTCTCTAAAATGGATTTGTTTTTCAGTTCAACTGATTACAAATCGTACACCCGAAATAAAGATTTTTTTTTTGGTCCCTTTTTTAATACTTACCATCTTAGGTTTCTCAAAAGTAGCTCAGTAAACATTTAAAAAATTAAAATGTGTCATTATTTCTCGTGTGCTATTTGCGCTGTACAAAAAACAACTGAACTGGAAAAAAGATTAGGAGAGTGAACTTCCCCTTTAAAGATGGTGTAAAATGTGGGGGTAGAGCTTATTGTGTACATAAGGTAGTAGCTCTGTGCAAATCAACATTCATACATAATCACAGAACTAGTATAGAACTTGCCTGCTATATCTCAATTGAGGGCAAACCTCACATATGAATAATTATATGCTGTAATGTAAAAAATAACTGGAATAGGAAGAAAGAGAAGGATATTTTGAATTACTAATAAGGACATTAAAGGCTTGGTAGTTCAGGAGGAAAGGGTTTTCAGATTAAAAGTTACAAGTTAAAGAAAGGAATCAATTAGAATGCAATCTTTACACAGCAGGCTCTTTCACACAATATATTTGCCAGCCACACAAAGTAGTTAGCTAAAAGTCCCAGTTTACCTCTATGGGCACAGGGTGAATCTGTTAATAATACACAATACTATGCAGAGAGAATTGTATATTGGTGTAACTTGATCTGAAGTCACTGGAATGACATTTGCATTGTTATTCATTTTTGGCCAGTTAATTTGAATAACCCATAATAATGCTGGAATTGGACACTCACAGTTATACACAGAAACCTGTAGCCTGAGAGCAGGCCTAAGCAATCAAACTAACCAATAATATAAAACAGAAGTAAATTTAGACCTTGACAAAATAGACAGAGCAGACCTTTACAATCTTGAACTTAAGATAGTCAGGTGCAATACTGAAGCATTCTTTCCAGTATGGGTACTACTGTGGGCCACAGGCTGAGCATACTGAACGCTTTTGGTTTGGAAGAGAGAGCTCACCTTCAGCAGTACTAGATAGCCCGTCAGTCTTAAAGTTACTGGTGCTTTTCTTCCGGCGGTGCTTCTTGCGGTTTGCATGTGGCGAGGGTGGTGGATCTAGCTTGGGGCTTGTGGTGCTGGAGATGCTAGGACTGGAACACACAGAGTCTCCTAGGCCAGTATCTGTGAATGGACCACAAGAAAGAGAGGTTAACACACACATATATCTAGGGACAATAAGGCACAGCTTTCAACTGTAAGAAACCGGGTGCTAGGCAGAAAAGGTATATAGACTGAATGGCACAGCAACGGAATAGAGATAAAACAAAGACTTTGCAGTACCGCCTACCCAAATTTAATTCCAAATACTTTATATATCTCACACACCTACAAAGCCATTTTATTGCTGCAGTAGGAACCTTACCCACTTCTCCCAAAACAGAACACCAACCCCACCTCAGGGCAACATCTTCAAGCATTTTGGTGACAAGTGAAAATAAAATAACATTGACATCCCATAAATATCACAGGCAGAAAGATGAGCCCTGCAGAAAGATGATCGGCTGCAGTCACCAACTTGCTCTCAAGGACGACACATAACTAATTGTACAATCATTTCGCTTTATATTATCTGGAAAATGTGTAACTTATCTCAACTGAAAGAATGCCATGTGGAATGCCAAGTCTTAGATGTTATCCTGCCAGGAAAACTACTACCATACATGCATAATTGTGTCTCTGACCAGATCTTCATTTTGAGGTGTATCTTAATGATAAAATCTCAGAAGCGATAGAAAATAGCAACAATAAAAACATAGAGGCGATCTCCTGACACACACACACGATTTGATTTAAAAAAGAATAGCAGAATATGGTGGCTAAATATTGACCAATACAGTATTTGACTATATGCTGTGTGTGTGGTTGTGCTAAAGATTTCCGATCGACCAAACGACCGATCTCCACCGGACGAAAGATGTCGGCACACGCAACACACGATCCGAAAATCATACGAATCCTCGATTCGTACGATAGGATCTGTGTGTCTATGGCCACCTTAACTCATTGAGCCAATTTCAATTCTAAATGACCTTCACGGGTACTACAGGGCTTGGAAATGGTGTGCTGAAGTTGGACACTCTCTGCACTTACCACATCCACTGGTTAAAGCTTAAAATTTGGGTGCTTTAAAGGAAAACTAAAGCCTAACAAAACAAGTAGCTAGAAATGTTGTACATTATGATTTGGGCTTCTGTACCAGCACAAGGCAACTACAGCCCTTTAGCAGGGAAGATCTCAAAGATGCCCCAGTAGCTCTCCCATCTTCCTTTCTGCTGATTCACTGTCCATACTCTGTGCTGCTCTGAGCTTAGGGGCCCACTCACAATAGAATAAAAATGTCACAATATAAGGCTAATTAGTACTTAATACAGATAATTACTACATGGCAACTGAGAAACCAGGACAATTAGCATTGGAACTTAATAATCAGCCTTGTCGCATCAGCTTATATGACAAACAAACTTCATTTTCTGCTTGTAAATTTGTGACGACCCCTAAGCATATCTTCTTAACAGCTGCTCGGAGTCCACTGAGCATGTGAGACTTGCCAAGATGGTGACCCCCTGTGACAAGTTTGAAGTCCTGGATCATTGCTGCTATTGACAAGCTGAAACTTTAGGCTGGTGCAATAAGTTCAATTTATAAAATATGGCATTTTTAATCATATTCATTTTTATGGTTTAGTTCTCCTTTAAGCTTCCAGAATCTAGCAAGCCTTGCTCCACATGTTCACATAACAAGCACTCCAATTAGATTTATGGATTTTCTGCTTCTTTTGAACATAAAATGGTTACATATTACACAAAGTACATACAGTATAAATAATGCTGCTTTAGCTGCAATGATACAATGAAGAAGTGGGTTACCATGAAGTGCCTGCTTTGGGTTGTTAAGTTGAGGTCAAGTGACAGCAAGTGGTTCACATGCTCTTTAGTTTCAGTTGATATAAAAACATATTGTAGGGTGCAATAATTTACACTTACACCACAAGATAAAAAGACAATTATAAAGGTTTGCAGAAGTAGGTTGTTTTTATACATAGTTGGCACCATCTAGGGAAATTACATATCATTCTGAAAGCAACTATGTAATAAGTGGTGCAAGTAGGAAGGCAACCAATTCCAACATAGCAGGTATTGTGTTGATTCTCTAGCTTTGCTTTTTGCACAGAATATATATCATATTGTGAGTCGTGGAATATCGACTCTAACGGTTTTAAAGGAGAAGGAAAGGTAGTGAAGCAGTTTATTGTCAATAGATTAGCCACAATAGTGCAAGCTATAACACTATTTATTCTGTCGAATGCTTTACTATACCTGAGTAAACAGCTCTAAAGGCGGTCTGTTTGTTTAGGAATAGCAGCTGCAGTGTTAGCTTGGTGTGACAGCACATCCTATACCTATATCTCTCCCTGCTCACGTATAGCTCTGGGCTCAGATTACAGCAGGGAGGGGAGGAGGGAGAGGGAGAGGAGCAAACTGAGCATGCTCAAGCCCTAGCCCTGGAGGGAACATGAATTCTGATAAAGAAGCCCATGTGTACACAATAGAAGGAAAGAAATGCTGTGTTTCTTTTGACAGAGGACTCAGAGCAGCATTACTTTGAGGGTTTACTGGTGTATTTATATAGACCTTTCTGATATAGCTTACTTTATTTTAGCCTTTCCTTCTCCTTTAAAGATGTGATGTAATACAAGCTAATAGCATAGTTCATAAGCTGTAAGTGCCAAAGGAATGGTGGATAAAGTAAAACAAGAAGACTCAAGATGGCGTTTTGACAAAAATACATTTCTAGGCTTTTTTCATACTTTAAATGTACCTGACAATAAACGGCCCAGGTGCTCTGGCAGCATCGGTGTTAAATAGCCTAGGAATAATTTTCCTGCCTTGGAGTTGGTTGAGAGCTTCACTGCGCCACTGACAGATCATACAAGACAGCTAATTTTACAAGTCAGGTAGCAGATACTACACAGCCGGCATAAAGCGGGCAAGGAGCTGAAATCAGACCCTCCAACTACTGCCTCCTCCCTCGATCTACAAACCTCACTTTGACATTTTTTTTCCTTTAACAGAACCCCTGTTTTGTCGCCCTTCACATAAAGTAATTTATCTAATTAGGAAACATTCAGAGCATCTTTCAAAGGCAGGAGCCACAGGGAAACACAGGCGGCTTAAAAATAAGATCCTTTTTCTCTGCCCCCCATGCATGCCGTTAATTGAATGCGAAGAGGGGGGACGAGCGCATTGAAATCAGAAAATAAAATGAGAACCCAATGTGTGTTATTTTGTCTTGCACAAAAAGCCAGGACAATAAGCAGCATATTCGCCAGTAAAAGGAGACATTTAAATCCTAAAGATACAGAGAAGGAAGAAGGAAGAACAAGACAAAATGAAAAACTCTCGCCAGCCCTGCTGATTTCACACACACATTAACACGGCGCTTTTAAAATTCAAAACCTTTTAATGAAAGGAATAGAGAAAGTTGAAATTAAAAGGATTTTACATGTTTGATGTAAATGACAAAAAAACCCTTAAAAGTATGGAACGATGAGCGCGCGGGGGGGGGGGATATTTGTATTTGAGAAATTCAATTCCCTGTTTGAAGTGCAGGGGGGATTTTAGAAAGAAAGAAAAAAAAGTTTTTATAACAAAGGAATATCAGGAGCATTTATCATTTTTTTCTCGCATTGCCAAATCCCTGATTATTCCGCCTTTTCCTTTTTGTCATATTCTTGATGAGGTTTTTATGCTGCTGAAGTTAACCCTCTGACATTCTGAAATGGGTTACAGAGTTCGATCAGTACCCGAGGGGTTAAGCTGATGGTTACGGCAAGATTATTAGAAGAAAAAGGACCATGGCAGAAGGTCCCGGTCACTTATGTCACCATGGCATCTGCTAGTTTTGTCTCTGAGCTGTTCCTGAACATCGGTTTAACGTTATTCTCATAACAACACTATACCCTACTATACACTTTTGCAGGTCATCCCCCTACCATGCACACACTACAGGATTCCTGATATCATTGTGTATTTAGGAAATGAATGAGCAATGTAATGCTCAGATTCACCTCTCCTGCAAAGCTTATAATCTAACAATGTTACACATAGCACTACATGGCACGTTCCCACACCTCTCAAACTGGTCTCAGACAGCCCCCCCCACAACTGTGCTACGTAGCAGACAACTCTAGCAGTAAGCAGCAAAAAAAATAAGGTTACAGATCTCTTTTTTAGGTTCCTGATCAAGATGAATAAAAATACACACCGCCGTCTTCTGGGGCTCTCTATGGACCGTATTGTTCATCTGTAACAATGCTCACAAATAGCGTCTCTCACAGGAGACATCTTCAAACCCTCAGCCCCCCCACACCCACCCTCAACAATTGGCTGTCTTTTTTTGGCTGTATGGATCCTTGTTATTATTTCTTGCACCTCTGAAGACGTCTCTCTTCTCTATTTCCCTCTGTTCCATTCCCCTGTCACAAGATTGCCACTCACAGGAATCTATCCCTTTCTTGTGCCTTTCTCTTGGAAAAAGCTTAAAGCCTCGTCCCTGACTGTCACTTCAATAGGGTTAGGGCCATGTCCCTACCTCTGCAGCACCTGAATTCTACACTAAATGTCAGCTCAGGAAACAATTTATTGCTAAAAGTCTCTTCTTATGTTAACCTAGATCTAGAGTTGCTAGGACAAAAAAAATCAGATGGAGGGATATTACAAACATATATACATATATACCTATACTTGTTCTACAAAAATACGAAAAGAGCGCAGACATGTTGCAGTTTAAAGCCACTTTTGTGAGCACAGAAATATTGGAATAAAAAAACATGGACAGGATAAGAAAGAACACTGAGGTGAAAGGCTGCACCATGGTACTAGGCCTTGACAAACTGAGGAGGCTATGGTAGTGGTAATGTAGTGATGTCCAAAGAAAGCAGAAGAGGAAATATAATTCTTAAAAGGAAGATAAGGACAAGTTGCCTTCAAAATGAAGTAAAGGCAACAATATCATGAGTGGGTATGAAACAACAAGGCTTTGGTTTTCTGGTTAAATGAGGGTGGAAATGGTGTTCTGAGAGAAGTGGCAATATTAATGCTGTTCTTAGGAATCTGAGGTGGCTATGGTGTTGTGAGAAGAAATGAGGCTGTACATTTTTGGAAAAGTAGGAAAAGTACTGGAAGTAAAGTTTTTGGGCAATGATTGTGGAAGACTGCACAAAGCCACCAGAGTGTAGAAAACTGTAATACAGTTATGTTTATAAAATACAAGGAATATAATGGGCTGCAGCAAAATTGACTCCAGAATGCAACATTCCATAGAATCTTGTGTGAGGTGTTGCAGATTACGTGAGAGTGTAGGGTAGGCTGCTGGCAGTGCAGAATGGTACACTATTGCAGAGAGTGCAGAAAACGGTTATCCTGCAAGTGACTAAAGGGGAGCATGTGAAGGAATTTGCTGATACAACTAAAGGAGGCAGCTTGGAACTGGCACAGAACACTGCTGCAGAAAGGGTGAAATATAATTTGTGTAAATGGCTACAACTTAAGTCCTACATTGTAACAGTCACTGGTGTTGAGAGGGAACAGCAGAGAAGTTCAAATCACAATGTAGTTTTGGAAGGTAGGAAAAGGTTGAGAAAACATGACATAGCAGGACTGACTGAATTCTATTATTAGCACTAGCATAGTTAATGCTAAACAGTATAAAGGAAACCCTAAGGTGGCCATAGACGTAGATGTCGCCAAACGAGCGGATCTCTCCCCGATATGCCCACATTGAGGGCCCAACGATCAGATCATAATGGATCCGTTACGGGGGGTCGGATCGCGGGACCACATAGACACACAGATCCGACTGGATTTTTGAACTTTCCCGAGATCTGGCCGACTTTCGGGAAAGCCCGTCGGATGGCCAATAAGCTGCAGACTTGGTCTGTCGGCAGCTTTTATCAGCCCATGTAAGGGGGCCTTAAGGAAGATAGTAAGAGCTTCCCTCAGGAATATCTTGAATAAAAAAATTGCTGGAAACAGACAGACAGGATTCAGTGTTATCATATGATTTTAATCCCTGTAATAGATGCAGGTATCTGAAATGACTGGAGACTGTTCAAGCAAACAAAATGATTTCAGACCACTGTGGAAAGAGGGTATTATCAATGACCGCAAACCCAGAAGGAACAGCAAAAGTGTTTAAAGCTCTTTCCCTAGGCAAAAGTCAGCATTGAAAACGCTCTTTGGTGATACACTGGTGTTAGTGGAAGTAGTTGCTGATACCTTTCAGTGAACCAACATAATAGTTCTTTGAGGAGCTTCTGAAACTCCATGGGTTCCTTTTAGACAGAAAGCCTTTGTATTTTCTGTATGAAGAACTATTGTGCTGGGATACTTAAAAGCCTCACCAACTACAACTAACTTACTATGAAGAGTCTAATTGTAGAGCAGCAGTCTGCTTCTTACCGCTGCTGATGGCTGAGTTGGTGATGACTGCTCCCTCGCTCCACTGGTCGGCACTAGACACAGAGTATGACCTCTGATGCATCCCATCCATGCGGCTGAATGAGCCTAGACTGATGCCACTTGGACCACTTGCCATTTGAGTTACTGATGTACTGCTTGTCACGTTCCCTGAAAAAGATGAGAATACAAATGTTGTCACATCATGCCTGTTGCAAAGCTCAAAAATCAGTGAAACCCATTCTAATAACATATGCACCATGATTATGTCCACAAAATGTATTTGCAGGTATCTGGTTTTGCTTAAGAAATGCAACTTTCAAATATGCTATAATCTCTCTTTATCACACTTTCCAACCTGTGTCCCAGAAACTGCTAAAGTCATATATGAATTAAACAATCAGTTCCATGATATCAGAACAAAGGGCAATGTTTTATCATGTAACAGTATAAAGTGATAGAAAATTTACAAATTTCTGTATATACTGTATATTTTGCATCTGTATTGCATTCACACACTAAGAAATGCATTGGGGTGGCATCTATTAATTGGAAATCCATATCCAAATTGCAACTACAAATTCTGTTGTTTAGCAAGCAGCAGTATTCCTCATTACCTCATGCAATTTTCAATAGAAGGCATTGGAACCTCTGTGATATAAAGTTTGCCATACACAGCTAATTAAAAACAGCATTTGCAAATTAATATAACTATGTTATATTGTATAACAATAAGGACATTTACTTCTATGAGAGTGACTGGTGGTTCTATCAAGCAGGAGAAATATGCACAATGGATTAATCTCAGAATAAAAGGGAGAAAAAAAGTTTCATGGACATAGCAAAACTGGGAACTATGTACAGGGCTTAAAAAACAAAACCTGCTACGGCTGTTAAGAGAACCAGGGTAGTACAAGTGACGAAAAAAGACTGTTATTTGTTTTTTTTTCTTTGCTCTCTTTTTGTTATTATCATCATTATTCTCATATTTCCTTGCTCCAGCCACAGAGAGCGCAGCGTCAGTTGGCGCCTGTCGTCTGCAAGAGGCGTACTGATAAACAGCCTCTGCAGGACACACAACAGGGATAATGTACACTTAAGTACTAGCAATGTGCTGCCATTCTGCACAGCCGATTACTCCCCGTGCCTGTCACTCAAAAAGGAAATGGCTGAACCCATTAGATAGAAACCTTTGCGATGTATCCTAAATGCATCCTGCAATGCTATTAATTTGAGAGCTGGAGGATGCCTAGGAAGAAGCACCCCTCAGTGAGCTGGGGGGAGGGGTAAAGGGGGACTTGCCACGTGACAATGCTCCCACAACCTCCCCCCCAACACGGTTTCCCATTAATCAAGGTCTGCTTATTGCCCCCACCGCTCTCACAGATAGGGACCACTCTTGAACACTCATTAGGAGACATCTCCAGATCAGAGCTCAGCAGAAGGTTACAGCTAAGAGGGAGGCAGGAATGGAGGGGATGAAAAGGAAAAATGCAAAATATAAACGTAGAATAGAGAAAAAATAAGAAGGAGAAAATAAGTGAGAATACAGAAAACTGTGATAGCCTAGTATACAGAAAACAATAGCAAAAGTGAGAGTGAGAAAATGAATGGTGGCACTGGTGCAAGAGAAAAAATGGAGGCATTAAACGAGAGAATGCAAGAAGATAAAAACATTAGGAAACATCTCTACTGGGAGAGAAATAAAGAGGCAATGATGAGGTAGAGAGGGTGATCAAAGCAAGTCCGATGGCATTAATATTCATGACAATAATTAGTATTCTAGGTCACTGAATATTCATTGCTATTAGTTTGGATTTTATGGGTTTACGAGATGTTCTGATTGTTGGAGTGTGGAGGATGCCACGCGATGAGGACTTTTAAGATGTCATCAGCAGTTCAGCACAAAAACACATTAGTGGGTTTGGGTAAAAATCAGTCTCTTGCCTCTTGATAGATGAAAGAGACCTGGGGCTAGAGGAAGCTAGGTGTGGGGGGGGGGGGGCGGGAGAATGTTATCCCCATAATGGAAGAAGCCAGTCACAAACTGGGATTTACACATAAAATAAATATATGCATACAATTGTTATTTGATTTTTGAGTTATAAGAAATATCAGGAAGCTATATGCTCCCAAAGGCGCTTACCTGTCATTCAGCAAGAAAATCGATTTTTATACTTTCAGATCCCTGTAAAAATTATTATTCAAAAACTTTTCAACTTTTTAAATTGTTCATGGGTATTTGGTGAAAGGGCAGTATCACAAATTAAACCTATTGTGAAATCATGAACAGCTTGCTGCATTCCCTGCCAGTGAATCTCAGAGCAATGCAATGGTTACCCATAGATCCTTAAAATTTTCCCATGATTCACTCCATCCAGCTAAGTTTGCAAACAAGACATAGACATTAGACACTGAAGCTACTCCATGTTTGATCCTTGCAAGGCAGATAAATAACCTTTGTTGCAGGCAACAAAGCATCCAAAAATATCCTTTAATAAAGAAGAATGGGGATTGCAGGAAGGGAAGAGAGAAAAGGAGGTGTCTGATGAACTTTAGATATGTTTTGGATTACAATATGTTAACAGCAGTGTTATGGTCACTTCTGATTTAATACAGGTACGGGACCTTTTGTCCAGAATGCTCTTTTTTTTGGATAAGGGGGTCTTTATGTAATAGAAGCTCTGTACCTTAAGTCAACTAAAAAAATGTTTAAATGTTAGGATTGTTTTACCTCCAATTAATTATTTCTTAGCTGAGAGCATGTACAATGTTCTGCTTTATCATTACATAGAAAAAATATTTGAAAATTTGAATTATTTGAATAAAATGGACTCTATGGGAAACGACCTTCATGTAATTCGGAGCTTGCTGGATGAAGGGTTTCCCACACCTGTAGATTTCATTATTTTGAATGGGATAGCTAGATATAATTCATACGGTCAGCATAACTGCAACAATTCCAATTATTCATTAAGTGAGACATTTTATATAATACTCATCTTCAGTTATATGATTAATAATTTCTTAAAATAGGTAGTGATGCTAAAAACAAAGTATTTGCAAAGCATTGTACAGCCTAAAAATGTAATTGTATCAGAGCTGCAGAGAAATTCTTCCACTTCAGAGTCTAGGCTGAAATGAAGGATGGGAGTGTCTCTTCATTCTGCCAAAAGGTTAGTGAAAACTAGCACTAAATATGTTAAGTAGCAAAACCAGATAAAAATGATAGGTGGAAATAGCACTGAAATTGAATTTTGACAATGGTGCAAAAGCTGGCAATTGTTGAACTAAATCACACCTGTGTTAGTGGAGATCTGAAGCCCGCTGACCTCTTTGGTCAGACCATTGGTTTTAGGGCTGGCAACTGGTGCACAAGAGGATGTAGCTCGAGGAGGCCTCTTCCCTGGGACCTTCACAGTAGTTCTAAGGAGGTCGATCTCTTTACCATGGACATTCTGCATGTAATCCTAAAACAAAGAAAAATATGGGAAAGAATTATTTACGTTTTCCCTGCGTTGTAAAGTAAACAGAATACCTAAAGCACAGATAGCCCCTGCTTACACACCGTATAGAAGAGGAAGATTAAGTGATTTTGAAGTGAAATTGAAGGACAAAGTAGTCATCAACAGGAATCAAAGGCATGTCTCCTTAAGTCAAAATCTAGTCATTCATCACTATGCCATTCCTGTGTAGTTACAATGTTAAATTAACAAAATAGCATGAAAATCCTCAATCACTCACTTCCTTTTTACTGGCATAAAAATGTTTTCAGTCCAACCATATAGGAAGGACAGCAAAGTCGCATACTTCGTAGTTAACAGGGCCCAAGGACGGAGGGGGCATAAAGCAGGCAGCACTGTATTCAAGTACACACACACGTCTTTGCATGTCTTTACATGCAGCTATTTGGAAAAATACAGGGCATATTGGCCATGAGTAGTACAAACTAAGACAGTAATCCCCAGATGATATGGTTGCTCAGTTCAGGTTAAGTAAAAAAAAAATAAAATCATGCATTAGCTTTCTATGCCTCAACATAATTATTACAAGTAAAAAAAAAATTTGCTGAGCAATAACAGATGTAACAAGCTTACGTTACAAAGGTGGTATCGTTTTGCATGAGTAAACCCACCTGTAAACTGCAAACACAAAGCTGTCAGTTCTCTGGATCAGTACGCTACCAGCTAACCAACCAATGCATATATGTACACTCAACCAACAAAGGATTACAGCATTGGGTAAATATATATATATAAATATTTTATCACACCAACATCTAATAAAAATTAATGCTATGGAGTTCGAAACCTGTGGCCCATGTCCTAATTATCTGATAATTAAAATGGAATTACTGGTCATGCTAATTTGACTGTCTGATGGCATGCTATAAAATTGTCGGAAAGTGAGCATGTGAATTTGTAACTTGTATTAGAGAAAAGCTTTGTCCCCTTAGAAACCCACTGAAAAAAGTGAATATTGCTTATTGTCTAATTATCAACAGTGATAGTAATAGCAAAGAACAAGTTCATGTATGCAACTAAAGGTGGCCATACACGGGCCGATAAAAGCTGCCGACAGACCGAGTCGGCATCTTATTGGCCTGTGTATGGGGCCCCCTGATGGGCTTCCCCGATCGAGATCTGCCCGAAAGTTGGCCAGATTTCGATTGGATGGGACTAAAAATCCCGTTGGATTACGGCCGCATCTGTTCGTTGATGTGGCCCCGCGATCCGACCGCCCGTTACTATTCGTTAGGATCAATCAGATCGTCAGACCTCAAGGTGGGCATATCGGGGAGAGATCCGCTCATTTGGCAACATCGCCAAACGAGCGGATCTCTCCTTGCATGGCCACCTTAAGTCTAACAAAACTTGCAGCTACAAGAGTTATTTTCCTCAAAGAAATTCAATAGATCTCCATTTTACATTTTTAAGGGGACTAAAAAAGATGGTTTAAAATCTGGGTGAATGAAAAATTAGGGAAATGCATTATGTTTTACATATTTGTGGGAAAACCTAAAATCAGGGTTATATAAATTGAGGTTTTAATGTAAATACAAAACAATATTTTTCATGTGTGTCCATAATAAGGCTGATAGCCCATTTTAATGATGCAGTGCATTGGGCCTATGAAATAACATCTGAACTAGAGTTTACCATCAACAGCTCAACAAAGAGACATGTCAGCTTAAAGATGATGATTTTTGAGGTGTAATCAGTATATCCAGGTAGACGATTGTGAGGCTGAGTGTGCAGTTGGCCTGTTGTCTGTATGGCTCTGGATTGGAGAGGCCTGAAGGCAGACAATTTGCTTCTTTTTCTACCACATCCTGGTCCTTTAATGCTCATACCCATGCATATTTTATATAAATGTAGTCATTATTCTAAATGTAAATTGCATCAAGTCAGTGATAATGCCTAGGGATGCCTCAATAGACTATTTCCTTGTCCTTTTGAATGAATACTTGGAATGGTGAGTCCACAAGGAAATTTTGTAGCTGACAATTTGGGCATATATGATTGTGAATTATTTATGATGGTATTTCACCTTTTTGTACGGTTTACTATATTAAATGACCCACATTACATTGGTAATTATAAACCAAAAAGTCCAGAAGTGCCTTCCTAAAGACATGGGTAATTATAAACAAAACAACATTTACATAGTATTTTGGTTAATATTATTCCAAGCACATTTTTCTCAATGGGACTAAAGACTAGTTCAACATACCAACTGACCTGAGATTTTCTAGGAATGACCTGCCATTATGAATAATTACATGATATATTTATTCCCTATAGTAAATAAAGTATTTAGCAATAAAACCCAAACATTGAGTATGTTGTTAAATGTAGTAGGACACTTGTGCTATATGGCTCTTAAAAAGCCCTAGTGTAAATAGCCTGTTCGCCTGAAATCATTAACAGCCTAGATTCTAATATTTCGTAAAAACTCACTTTTGTGAACTAATCTTGAGGCCTCACACATGCAAATGGCTTCTATATTGTTGTTTCTAACTCTGCTTACAAAGCTGTGCCCTTTCTAGAGGGATATTGTTAATTTATTTATGCAACATGCACTTTATTTATGCCCAAGGGGCCAAAGAATTATATTTGGGCATGGAAAAGTAGGAAGAAGGTGTGGGATATGGCCAAAACTAATTACCGAAGTGGGTAAGTGAGTGGGCATAGATGAGCTCCCCTGAGGTTGGAAATATGCAGGGGTCAGGTCGAATAAAAGACTGTATAGTTGGCAGTTTGGCCAAAAAGATGGAAAACCTATGCTAAATTTAGTGACAAAACAACTGGATCACTCACAAAGTGCAGATGTTATTTTTAGTAAGATAAGAAAACTTAATCTAATGAAATATTTAAAAAGGTCTTAATTTTTTAAGCCTGTGGACAATACCACAAAGAAGGAAGTTCTGAACATATCTATGGAAGACCCATCATAGAGTTCATATAATGATCAAACAAGTGTACACACTAACCGACCTATAACCGAAGCAAACAGAACAAAATGTGACCCTCATGACAGCAAGAAGGTGGTAGGGATATTACAAAGCATAAAGAAGCAGAGATAAGCTAACACATGGGGCATAAGCTGGAACTTGCGGTCACATGGCCTTATCTAACCTACATATGTCAGCAGCAGCAGACTCTTTTTTCTGGCTCAGATATGCATATTATTCCCCCAGTCACCCCCATCTTAAATCACTGATCAGAGGCAAAAAGCTCAAGATCAAGGTAAATGGACACTTAAAGATTGGAGAGAAGGCAGCTCTAGCACTTGTAAGGTAAAGAGCATTTAACAAGTCTCTAGGGACCACTTCAGGGACACCGTCCTCTCCCACACCCCCACGCTGCCCCCTTTAAAGCATGTGAAAAATCAGTAATTGCAAAGCTATTAGCATGCTCTGCTCCTTCTGTCGCTCATCTTCTAACACTGGAAACAAACAAATGCAAGAGAAGCGATCGCCAGATTAGTCTGTCTGGAAATGGAGCCGGCAACTGTCCCAGCATACCCTACTGTTTTTTAGAGTTCTTACCCAGGCACGAGGATTCAGTGTGACAGGCACTGATTTCTCAAAGAAAACAAAAAAAAAATGTAATTTTAGTTAACATGTATAAAGAAGTCAGACAATGAGTGTGTATGATTGCTACTATAGTGTTACAACACAAGTAAGAAACCGCCGTCTCTGCACAACAAACCCGCGCATTTAAATCAGAAAGCAGTGAAGTGATGTTAAGATGAAGCTTAAGCTTAACCAACACCATCCCCCTTGTACAAAAACTAATCAAAACAAAGATTTTATTTCTTCTCTGGTTCATTCCTCCAAGTTCCAAGATCCACCTAATTAACCCTTATTTTTCCAGTGCACAGTGCAATCTTACAGTGTCTTATAGTAAGTTGCTTGCCTGCCTGGCAGGAAATAGGTTAATCTCGCTCCCCTAATTATGTTGCATCTTATTGCCATACACTTAATTAGCTGCATTAATGTGATTTCTTTTTACATAGGCAAGCAATTAAGGGCTATGATTGAGTTTCATTCAATTAGCCTCAACAAACATGCTAATTGATGTCCCAGATGCAAATGAGATGTGGTGAGGAGGAGAGGCGCACACTGCGCAGTGGGAGGGGGGATTGTTACTGGGAGAATGGGGTCTCCGCGGGGTCTTGCTGCTGCCTCAAACCCCTTGACTTTCACCTTGTGGGGGCTCTGCTTTGGGGTTGGGAGGCAACATGATGCTTAGATTCAGGGAAGAAAGAAGAGCGAGCGATTCCTGATCGGACCCCTGGGGCAGTCTCTTAAAGCAGCAACAATTAGCCAACACATACGGCAGCAAAAGGCAGTGGAGACCGTCTGCTATATCCCAACAAACAGGAATGCTAAGGCTCCCCTGAGTGCTTTCTTGCAGAGCTGACAATGTGCTCAATGCTGCGCACACAACCAGCAAAGAGAGCTGGGGGGACAGTTAAAAAAAAAAAAAAGTATGACTTATTTGTAAAATGAAATCCTCCTAATGAGAATTTGGGGCAGATTAGTGCAGCTGATCTAAAGAGAGAGAAAGAAAAAGAGAAAGCAATGCTTTTCAAGGAAAGGGTTTTTTTTGCACATACACTATTACACTGGATAACAGGAGTGTCTGCACACAGAATAAATATCTCTGCTTTTTTTTAATATCTTTTACAGTATGGTGACTGTAGTTCCAAAACAGAAGGAATTGTCGAAACTGACTGTAAGAGAAACTTTTGCATTTACCCAATCAAAGAAACACCATTCAATAATCCAACATTTGCACACTTACTAGCAGAAAATTCCAATTTACAAAACCATACGCACATACACACTGCTAAAAAGAACTGGAACGCAGCAAAATTCTACACCAGTAAATTATGATTTTTGCAAGTCTGACTGCAATTGCTTAAATCTACACCCTCTGGTTCATGAGGGATTTGTACCCACTGCATGCCCCACCAGGTGCTCCATACCTTCTCTAGAATGGAATAGTAACTCTATTCTACTAACATGGTTTCCAGACAGAAAACTAATCTGGAAAAAACGCATCAACTCTCTGCAGAGCGGGGAGCGAAAGAGGAGTGGGGGCTCTCTCGCCTTTTGCTTATTGAGTTTAAGGCATTACACGCAGTAGCACAGAGGGAAGCAACACTAATTTTAATGCCATAAAATGCTCCAAAAGTGCCCCAGGCTCTAGCTACGTGGGAGCTACTTGCACCTAAATAAGACATGGTTCATTTGCTCTGCAGCTTAGCCTAATGTAATCAGCAGCCTGGAGAAGCGAGCGCCAGGGAGCACAAAGAGAGGGGGGACATCGCCAGTGGTCCAGGGGGCCGCGGACAGATTGCTGTTGATTAGAAAATGTTTCAGTTTTGACAAGGACCTAATGAAGAACTTGTGGACTCATTCACCTGGTGAGGAGGGGGCAGCAAAGCCCAAGGTTTTTTGTGACTATTTCTTCAGCTGCCAACTGCCAGTTACACAGATACACTGCTCAACACATACAAAAGCAGACACATTGTCACACACACAGAACCCTGAACTATGTTTTTCAGCTATTCGGTCTCCTGTATTAGCACCAGATAGATGTGTGTATGTGGTGTCATGTCTGCAATTAGAACTTATTGGCCTGTGCATGGGAACATAAGAAGGTCCTTCCCGATTAATATCTTTGAAGATCCCGTTGAATCGCTTTGACACACTGATGTGGTTTTCTTCTGATGGGTCTCCGTATGCCTCAGTTATTATCACTGGTTTAGGACCAAACGAGGGTTTGCGCCCCTCTATATTTTATGTTTTTGCAAAATAGGGAGTCTATATCATGTAGGCATGGAGTGGTTAGCGGCATTTTTCTGTAAGGAGGTTTATCTACTGTAAGTAGGCAATGGCATCCATGTGAAGCTACTCGAAACAAAACTGGTTCTTTTTACAGCTGTATGCTTGGCCCATCAAGCTGTATGCTAGTGCTCTTCAATGTTCTCTCAAATTTGTTAATATTGGTACAGGATCGAATCCTAGCCCCAACCGAAGACCTATAAAATTTTATATGGTAGAGTGAATTATTTGTAAACAGCATGATTTAGAAATAAATACTACACCATAAAAATAATGACAGAATCCCTTGAAAGATCAGCAGTCTCTTAATCACAGACTCTCAAGCATTTAAAAAATATGCTTAATTTAAGGGTTTCAATGGGTAAGATAATTTAGTGCAGAAGAATAACGCAAAGGTTTCTTCATGGACTAGGCACTAACTAACAAATGACTGACTCAAGAAGCTATTTGCAAATGCGTAATTAGTATTTATACATTGAATTACTGACCAGCGGTTCTTTTTCTGAAGTCGCCCGAAGTTGCATCAAGAGGAAACTTCGGGCGACTTCGGAAAAGGAATCACCGCATGTAATTAGCGCCGGCAATTTTTCATTTTAGGCGGCGCAGAGTGAGGGAAGGCGTTTGGGGAGATTGGTCATCGCAAAGACGAAGCGATTTATCGCCAGGAGACCAAATCTCCCCAAAACGCCCAGTGTGGCCTTACCCTTAAACTAATTGCAGAGTTAAAAGGCAAAATATTCAAATGGGAGGTGGTTAATTAGAGACCACCTTTAAAACAACTAAGAGGTCATGCACTCACATGTAAGCTGGGATGATATGTCAGAACTCCATTATCACACAAGGTTACATATTTCTTCTTCCACTCTTTGTTAAGAGACTTTCCACTTCTTTTCAGTAGCATGCCCTGTAAGGAGAAGGAAATGGTAACAGGATGCAATGTAAAAACATTTATAGGCAGGTTAAAATACAGACATAGATCTGAGCAAGCAAAATCTATAGACAACAATGCAATCCCAATTTAAATTTTTCTTCAGTTATACAGTGTTCAGATATTCTGTACCACTTTACAGGAATTTTTACATAAGTCCCTGCCTCAGTGGAGCTCACAAGTTAAGATCCCCATCTTGGGGTCAAGTTTATTTCAAGAGATTCCCATTCAAGCGAATGCAGAGTTGATTTTGATTTTTTTTCTCCCACCTACCCAATAAGGTACAAAAGGCCAAAACATTTTGCTTGTATGTCCATCCATAAAAGAATTGAGAAATTCAATTTATCTGCACTACTACACCTGCCAGTGGACCAGTTCCATATACTGGTTAAATGTACATGCAAAATCTCAAAGATGCAATCGCCACTCAAAAAACTTTTTATCAAACAGCATACAAAGAATGTCAAACTTGCGCATAGGACTTTAATGTATTTCCCATGACAACTAGAAACATGTGGTCTGATTTAGAATAGTATTATTGTCTCCCCAACATCATATGTTGTGCCAGGTACCTTCTTTACTACAATTACAAACATTCAGAGTTGGTGGTTGTGATATCTGTAGAGGTGGCCATACACGGAGAGATCCGCTCGTTTGGCAATGTCCGAGCCGATCTTGAGGTGGGCAATATCGGGCTGATCCGATCGTGGGCCCTAGGGCCCAACGATCGGATCCTAATGAATAGTAATGGGCGGTTGGATCGCAGGGCTGCATCAACGAATAGATGCGGCCGTGATCCGATGGGATTTTTCATCCCATCCGATCTGGCCAACTTTCAGCCAGATCTCGATCGGTGAAGCCCGTCGGGGGGGCCCCATACACGGGCCAATAAGCTGCCGACACGGCCAGCTTAGCTTCACTACAACAGTATCTTCAACCTGCAGCTTTCTATCTGTTGCATTACTACAACTTCCTGGATTAGAACGACTAGCCTTATAAGAGCTATAGTTCAGCAACAGTTTCAGAGCTTATGTTCTCTTTAAAAATGTGCAGGCCATTGCAGATACTCAGACATCAAAGCTAAAATGAGTAACACTGTTCTATGCTCCCCTAACCTAATGGAATACAGGCAATGTATATGGGAGTGCGCAGTAGCCCCAAACCTTCACAATACAGTGATCATACTCATGCATGGAAACATAGCTCAATAGCAATTATTCACTGGCAAAGATCTATTGATTGGCTTCTTCTCATAGAGCTGAGCAGTACCAGGGGGCTGAGACAGACTTGGAACAGCAATATGTGACCTGAAGGAAACAGCCATGAAACAAGAACACATCACATGTTTCAAATACTACAGGGTATTTACACAGGAATTTCTTACTTCAAATTTGGTATAGAGACTGGAAAAAACAACTGCTACAAATGAAAGTGTGTAGCAAATGAAAGCTGGTAAATTAGATCTTGCAATAATAAAAGAGGTGGAAGTTATCCCTGCTGACTGTGCCGCTCTCTTTGGGAAACAGGTGTTTTGCATCAGCGATGCTTTTCAGCAATGCAAATGGCTGCTTCTAGTCACCGAGAACCAATAACTTTCAGTTAAGGTTAAAATGCTTTTTTTACAGGGCCCTCTGGGCAACGAAATAGGCTTCACTGCTTATGTAGATCTGCCATGGCTTGGAAGCAGTTCACCATACTTGTCCAAATCCCAGCACTCTATAGCCTTGGGTGCCTGTAGCTGTGTATTCTTCATTTAAGCAATAGAGTGACAATGCTGGGCAATAATGAAGAGAAAGATGAGATCTATACAGGTATAGGATCCCTTATCTGGAAACCTGATATCCAGAAAGCTCCGAATTACAGAATGGCTGTCTCCCATGACTCCATTTTATCCAAATAATCCAAATTTTTAAAAATGATTTCCTTTAATAAAACAGTAGCTTGTACTTGATCCCAACTAAGATATTATTAATCCTTATGGAAGCGAAACCAGCCTGTTGGGTTTATTTAATGTTTAAATGAATTTCTAGTAGACTTAAAGGAGAAGGAAAGGTTAAAACTAAGTAAGCCTTATCAGAAAGGTCCATCTAAATATACCAGTAAACCCCCAAAGTAATGTTGCTCTGAGTCCCCTGTCAAAAGAAACACAGCATTCCTGTCCTTCTATTGTGTACACATGGGCTTCTGTATCAGACTTCCTGCCTTCAGCTTAAACCTCATTGCCCTGGGCAAGAGCATGCTCAGTTTGCTCCTCTCCCCCCACCCCTCCCTTCTCTACTGTAATCTGAGCCCAGAGCAGGGAGAGACTCAGGCAGGAAGTGATGTCACACCACATTAATACTGCAGCTCCTATTCTAAACAGAGAGTTTCTAGAGCTTTTTACTCAGGTATGATAAAATATTTTACAGAATAAATATAGCATTCTAGCTTGCACTATTGCAGCTAATCTACTGGCAATAAAATGCCTCCGTAGCTTTCCTTCTCCTTTAAGGCATGAAGACCCAAATTACGAAAGATCCGTTATCTGGAAAACCCCAGGTCCCGAGCATTCTGGATAACAGGTCCCATACCTGTACTATATTATTTGTGCAGCAAAGCAAACTGCCCAAGGAAAGAAGATTCTTTAACAGTTAGCTATATAAAAACAAACATATTAGTCTCCAAATACAACATTTTGTATGAAACAGTTTAGACCTTCTTTAACAATTAGCACAGCATGCTTTCATTTCCCTGCCAGTGCTTGACTAGAGTGGCACACAATTGGTTAATCAGCATGGCTTATCTATTTTCCCTTGGTAATATTTTTGTTGCAGGGAGTAGTGTGCAAAGAGACACAGGTTTACACTTTTAATGGAGCTGTCAGTGGCTCCCCCAGGCTCCTGCTGGGCACAGTAAGGACTTGTTATTGTGGTTGCCCTATTTGCTAAACCTGAAGAATAAGAAGAAAAAAACAATAAAGGAATGTTGGTGGCTGGGTCATATCACCCCAGTGACCCCTCTGTCATTACCAACATCTCACCGCTGGGAGGATATCACACAGGAGATGGCTTCAAAGAGCCCTGCACAGGAGAACAGCTAATGACAAGCAAATCCAACTCAAATGCCACTAATTGGCTAAACCGCTCACCTCTCCAGAGCTCAGCAGTAATTTACAATCATAAAGAGAAGGGGGAATTTAAAAAAAAAAAAAGAAAAAGGATCCTGCTCAGCGCCCAGTGCACCCACCATCCCTGCATACAATGCACATTTTCATAATGATGGGCACACATTCCAATCTGGGGCAGCTCTGGCTCTTACAATAATTTTTAAGTGGAGAGAATACAGAAAAGAGAAAAACGGAGAGAAGTGGGGAGAAGAGAGAGGCGGGTTAAAAAAAAAAAAGCAAAAAGCTTTAAGGCAATAAAGGTTTTTTGCTATAACTTGTTATAGTATATTTTTGTTGCTTGAGTATATCTGCCCACCCTCTGTCTAGGGGCCATATACTAGGGGCCATAGCAGAGTATCACTGACTGGGGGGGGCACATCTGGACTTCAGAGGGACATTTCTACATTACTTACAAAATGATTTTGCCATTTCCAAACAATTGTAAAAATATCCAATTTATCTTCTTTTTAAAGCAAGGCAATTACACCTAATAACACTGGTAAACCATATTACAGGAGATAATAACCCATGATATGAATTTGTGATTGGTTTGTGGAGCCATGGGGGACTGGACAGAAATGTTGGTGGTGCTCATTTGTCTTTCTGCCCACTTCTTCTCCCCAATGTGCATGAATATTCTCCTAGTTTGTCTTGTGCCTGGGCACTAAAACTCAGGGCATATGTAAAATAAAAAAAATACACAAGGCAATTGTATTTGTTTGTTAATTTGTATGTTTGATGTATATAGCCTTTTATTGTACAACATTTTATAAATAAATAACTAAATAAATAAATAAATAAATGCCTTAAGGACCCTTCAGTCTGCTGCTTGCATGGTGGAGGGTTCGGCATGTGGTGGAACGAGAGGACAGATTATTGGGAGGGACTGGGGAAGACCCAGCAGTCTTGGAACACATAGATACCAATGACAAAATTTGAGGAGGTGGTGAAGTCCTAAAGAACTATTTAAAAAAAAACTAGGAGTAAAGTTGAGGGCGAGGACTTCCAAGGTAATTTAGATATATTACCTATGCCACGAGCAATGCTAAGAAGACAGTGGGAGCTTAGGGAGATTAATGCATGGCTGAGAGATTTGGGAGAACTGGGCTGATTTCTCAGTCGGCTACAGGCACGGGATGGGCTGCACCTCAATAATGATGGTTCAGCTGTTTTGGTGGAAAAGATGGCTAGAGGGTTGGAGGAGATTTTAAACTAGGCGTGTGGGGGTCAGTAAAAGATTCAGTGGAAGACAAGTTAGATGAGATAGTGGGCAAAGGAAGGGAAAATGGGGGAGGAGATGTGGTTGGGGGGTACTGTTAAGAATAGGGAGGGCCACATGTCATATGTTCAATATGGTACTAGTATTTAATGCATGTTTGCAAATGCAAGTAGTCTGACTGGTAAAATGGGAGAGCTGGAGGGAAAAATTGATGTAATTGGTGTGGCCGAAACATGGCTGAATGAGTCGCATGACTGGCCAGTTAATATCAGCGGCTATACATTGTTTCGGAAGGACAGAGGCAATAGAAAAGGAGAAAGGGTATGTCGGTTTGTTTGGCAGGACTTAAAAGCATGTATAAAGGAGGAGGTTATGTTAGAAAACGAGGGGGCAAAGGACTTATGGGTATAGTTTTTCACCAATTGTAAAGAGTCCAGCAAATTAATTGTAGGGGTATGCTATAGACCCTGTAAATGAGGAGGAGGAGGCTAATCTCCTGATGCAAATAGAAAAGGCTGCTAGTTTGGGTAAAGTAGTGATAATGGGGGATTTTAATTGCCCAGATATTGACTGGTCAACAGTACTGCCAGAACAGTTAAAGGACCAGTAACACTAATTTTTTTTTCCCCAAAATTCGTTAGTATAGAACGAAGAATAAACACCAAGGCAAATAAATTTTTTGGATTGCAAAGCCTTTATTAAGAGATAACTTACCAAAACTCCACTTCCTGTCTCCTCCTCTCCTCTGCCTCTCCAGCGGCAAGTGCTGGCTGCAGAATGGTAGTAGTAGTAGTAGTAGTAGTAGTAGTAGGCGGCAGGCGCACCAATCTGCTGAAGAATATCCCCAGGACTACAGTGCACAAGTGCATGGACGAACCACTTGTTCCCTGTCGATGTGCCCATCTGAGTGTGCCTGGGGCTGGCAGTCCCAGCTGCTGCAGAAGAAGGTAGCACTGGTTCTTCTTCACTTGCAAATGATCCATGCGCTTGAGCACTGTAGTCCTGGGGACATTCTTCAGCAGATCGGTGCGCCTGCCGCCTACTACTACTACCATTCTGCAGACAGCACTTGCCACTGGAGAGGCAGAGGCTGCCCTCCTCCACTTCTTCTTTCTCGTCGGAGGAGGAAAGGCTAGAGTCAAGTCCGACTGCTGGGAATAGGGGAAGCGCTGCAGAGCGGACCTCTGCCTCCTTCACATACTGTCACTAGAATAGCCAGGGAGGAGAAGTTGAACACCGCTGCATGGATGGTGGCCCTTTCACGTTTTAGAAGAGGACAGGAAGTGGACTTTTGGTAAGTTCTCTCTTAATAAAGGCTTTGCAATTTAAAAGTTTTATTTGCCTTGGTGTTTATTTTTCGTTCTATACTCACGAATTTTGGAGAAAAAAAAATGTATAAACTTGTTGCATGACAATTTTATGGCATAGGTTATTGAGGAGCCAACCAGAAAAAATGCTATTCTGGATATCAAATGACCCAGAACTTATAGCAAATGTGCAAGTCATTGAACCGCTGGGTAATATTGACCATAATGGTTTATGATTTAATGGTGCAAAAAACAAGTATACACTGGGGCAACAAAAACCATGAATTTCAGAAAAGCTAATTTAGGTGCCTAGAGGGCTGCCCTTCAGAGCATTGATTGTGGCATTATAATTTCAGCTAAAAACACAGAACACAATTGGTTGTCATTTAAAGTTATATTAAATCCTTACTGTTCTCAATTGATTCCCGTAAGAAGTAAATGTAGAATCAGTAAGAATTACCCTATGTGGCTTAATATAGAAGTAAAAAAATTAATAGTAAAGTAGAGAAAGGCATTTAAAAACTACAAGTCTGTGGGGACAGGAGCTACATTTAATGAATATAAACACTATAATAAATGTTGTAAAACAGCAATCCGAAAGGCAAAGAAAGGAAATGAAGAGTGCATAACGGCAGAGGCTAAGACTAACCCTAAAACATTTTTAAGTATATTAAAAGTAAAAAATGCGGGTTGATGGCATACACCCCTGGGTTCTACGAGAGCTTAGTTCAGTTTTAGACTAGCCCCTTTTTCAGATTTTCTCAGATACACTTTCATCTGGTATGGTATCTAAGGATTGGAGAAAAGATGATGTCTTTCCAATATTTAGGGATTACAATCTCAGCCTGGCAATAATAGGCCAGTAAGTTTGACATGTGTGGTGGGCAAATTATTTGAAGGCTTGTTAAGGGATCAAATTCAAAATGTTGTCCTAGTGAATGGCATTATGAGCAGCATGGCTTTATCAAGGATAGATCATGTCAGTCAAATTTGATTTGTTCACTTTTATTTAACTTGTTCATTAAGGACTTAGGGGAGGGTATTGTAAGTAATGTATCAGTGTTTGCAGATGACACAAAATTATCCAGGCCAATTAATTCCATCCAGGATGCGGCATCCTTGCAACACGATCTTGACAAACTGGCAATCTGGGCAGCTAAGTGGCAAATGTGATTCAATGTTGTTAAATGTAAAGTCATGCACCTGGGATGTAAAAATATCCAAGCCAATTATACCTTTAATGGGACTGCAATAGGCAAATCCATTATGGAAAAGGACCTTGGAGTCCTTGTAGATAATAAACTAGCCTGTAGCAAGGTCTTGAGCTGTATTAAAAAGGGGCATAGATTCACGGGAGGAGGGCAACTAAGCTGATAAAAGGTATGAAGAATCTTAGCTATGAGGAAAGACTGGCCAAATTGGGGTTGTTCACGCTGGAGTAGAGGTGCTTAAGGGGTAATATGATAACTATGTATAATTATATAAGGGGATCATATAATCATCACTCTAATGCTTTATTTACCATGCCCTAAAGCTTTCCAGCTGACACAAGGTCACCCATTCCAATAAGAACAAAAGAGTTTCCAATTAAAAATTCGGAAGGGGTTTTTTGAAGATGTGGAATTCTCTCCCTGAATCAGTTGTACAGGCTAATACATTTAACAAATGAGGGAATACAGGGTTATGGGAGATAGCTCATAGTATCAAGTTGATCCAGGGACTAGTCCGATTGGCATTTTCCCCCTCTGAGGCAAATTGGAGAGGATTCAGATGGGTTTTTTTGCCTTCCTCTGAATCAATTAGCAGTTACGCAGGTTAAAATAGAGTTTAAAGGTTGAACTCTATGGACGTGTGTCTTTTTTCTAACTTACTATATTACATGATAATTACAGGAAAAATTTACGATTTTGGGGACTGCTTGTGATGTGTGCCTTTACTACATCTATACACTGTACTGTTTTACCATACAGTCTCCTTGCTATCATCATTAGATTGATTCTGCTGCCTGAATAAGCTGCCTCCCTCTAATAGTAGAAGGTAATGCTAAAACCTCAGGGTGGTCATTATCATCCACCCGTATCCACAGTCATTCCGACCCGGGGTACCTTACAGAGATGCTCTATCACACTCCCCTCCTGCTGTCCCCTGCTCACCTCTCCCAAGGCCAACAATTAAAATGACTATTATCTTTTTGCTATCTTTTTGGTCCTTTAGGCCTGCTGTAGCTAACCCGACCTTTGTCACAGTGTGTGAGTGTGTCATTGTCCACACAAAAAACAAGCAGTACATCAGCTATGCTCTGTATGTTTCAGCCAAAGAATCGCCTTCTCTGTTGCTATGCATCATTTAGATTTTGAATTACTATACAGTGGTATTTACCATAAGCAAATTGTGTTCTGCTTTATTCTGGCTCTCCAAAATTTGGTATAACGTGAAACCACCCGTGTTTGAGCATGTTCATTTGTCTAAACCCAATTTGTATTTGTGGGATGAGGAGTTTGGGAGGGGTTGGCAGGAAAATAAAGAAGTAAATATTGGGTTTATAATGCATTTTTAAAAATCGATTGGGATGATGGGTGATAACTAGTACATGAAGGCGTTCCATAAGACTGGATACGTAATGGGGAAAAAAACAGATGATGATCAGTTCTTATGAAGCATGAGGAGAGAAGGCGGTCATGAGTGGAGTGCAGGAGATATGAAGAATACTAGTAAAAGAATTATTGGGTAAATAAAGTTGAGGTTTCAGAGGTCATTATGTGAAGTGGCAACTGACTACAACTTTTTCAAACAGACCGCATTTCAGAGACTTTTGATTGCCACATAATCCAATAACTGTATTGCAAGATTTTCCAGAGAATTAACACCAGTGTTACATGAATAACATTTTTTTTTGTAATTAAATCACTAAATAAAACTGGCCAGATTTTGTCAAATAACCAGTCTATGGGAGAAAGCACAGAAGTCATGGTGAGAGTGGCAATTGGCACAGGCTGGAAATATTTTGCGGCAGAAAGATTTAAATCCTTATGAGACTATCCTGTACATTATATTCTGTATCAGTCAGCTGAAAAACACATGCTCTTTATGTATACATTGCTATGAATTCGGACAAGCATTTTGATTTTTAAAAGTCCTTAGGGAAAGAATTTTGAAGGAGCAGGTACCCCTACTCAACCTAAGCAATTTTGTGAAGGTTTGAAGTTTTAGTGAGACAAAACTACAATTTCATACTGTTGCCGGCCAAACTGGAGATAGAAGTAAACACATAGTAGAGCTGCAGGCACATTGTAATTGGCAGATATTAAAACTAAGGTTAAAACTAAAGTTACTAGAAATGAAATCTGCTTCTATAGGGGAAAATAGGAAACAATCTCCTATCTTGCTTATTTGTGGCTATGTCAACAACCTGGCATATGAGCTGGCTTTTGTAAACAGAAGCAGAAAGTAGCCGTGTGCAAGGGTTCTGTCCTGGGCTTCTATCCCCGGTGTGGCTTTAAGCGCAGCTCCTGCTTCCCTCATCATTAATTCCCTGTCTCCCCGTTCCCTGCTATCTGCCTCTTGTCATGAAGATGAAAGTGACATTATGCTTCTAACATTAAAATCATTTGATACACAATGTTTTACGAGAAGGACATTTAATGGCTCATTTAGCACAACAGTTATTAGATTTTAGTCAACAATTAAAGGGTGGCAGGATAAAAAAGCAGGGTCTGCTCTTTTTTTCTTCTTCTTCATAATATACATCTTCACAGCTCCTTACACATGACAGCTCCGGAGCCCAGAACATGAACATTATGCTGGAGCGCAGATTGATACCATGCAGCTCAGAAGACTGAGGCATCCAATCTATAATGGGAAGCACGCGTTTGCTTATTGCTTAACTACTTGGCTGCCAAAATAGTCTGAAACTCACAGGGCCAGCACAAGGCTAATATTCAGGGTACGGGGGGGGGTGGTAATTTATTTCTTGCAGTATGCACATTTGACATATTATTTTGTACCATTACACAGGATTGCATTAGGAACCTCTGGGGGTCTTCGCACAAAAAGCACACTCCAAGAGGTTACTGCAGACTCTGCATTTTGCTGCCCCCACCTCTCCCACCCCCCCCCTGACACAATGAGCCTGATGCTGTCATTCATCTCTCGCTCTGCATCTTCACAGAGCGCACATTATCTCACATTGTTATTAGCAAATACAAATGGAAAACAAGGACAGACACATTTATAACTAAGTGTAAGAGATCCAGCCACCCTTGGTTGTTGCAAGATGTGGAGGAGGGCTATGAAAGAGCGATTTTTCAAGTTTTTCGCAATCTAACCTGCATTTTACTCTTACACGCAACTCAGCACTGAAAATCAAAACCATATCTTTCCCAGCCCGTTGCTACTTCTGTACTCTTCTATACACCAATAACTGTTAAGCAGCAATTAAGATAAGCAACTAAATGTAAACTCCCATGTTCATCTAACGAGCAGTTCTTGAGCGAGTACAATGTTAATTATCTGCAGATTGGCCAGACAGTTTTTTGGCATTTCAGTCCCAGCAAACAGTTGTGAGTTTATCTTATTTATCATTCCATCAGATGATGAAGCATGTAAATAGATATATATGGTGATTGGCCCTTTAGACACATGAATGTTTTGCTGTTTTGAATGGTAATTTGCAAAGTGGTTAAATACAGTAAGGAGGCAGCCGTAGAATGATTACACCTTTACAGCACATATACTGTATTTAAAGATGGGATTAGATGCAGGCGCATACCACTGTCTCTCTCGACCTCACCGGCCGCAGGGCATAGTCCCCTGTATGAAACCCCCCCCCCCTACCCTGACAGCGACAGGAGCTACCCAGAGAGCAGCTAATGGGATTAAACGCCGACTTTAATTTTAATGAACAAAGTTGCCCGTAGCAACATAAGCGGCAGCGGAGGCTCCGTTATCATTAATAAAGCCCAGACAACATTAGAGGCCCGACAACAGCACAAAATAAAATGAAAAGAAGCCCCCGGCATCCCACCTCCCGCTGGGCGAAATTGGCTGCCCAATTTTTCTTAAGTGTCCACACTATTTAGAGGGCAATTTATTAATTTTTGTCATCCATTGTCACTTTGACAGGCCATCACTTCCCCGTCCCGAACTTTACAGAAAACTAATTGAAGGACTGGCAGTATTTATGAGGGATATTATTTATCAATTACGTCTGATAATGATACTCTGCCCTGCTACCTTCTTCATCCTTCCCTGCCCCCCCTCCCAACTCCCCCCGCAGGCTTGGAATGTCCCATCAGGCAATGACAGGCACATTGTATCAGCGCATGGAGAACACGACTCAGTGAAAATTGGGATCACTTATCAGATACTCCTCTCCATGATTCTGTTTTCACTTATAAAACCTTTTAGCATCTTCTTCAGTTCTTTCATCTTTCCTGGGCCTGGCACTTAAAGGAGATATGTTCTTGTACCAAAAATATCTTATTTAGTCACATACATTAGTAAACATTTGTGGAACGATACTTTAACATATTCTAATTTTGCTTTTATATGCAATGTTACAGTCGCATCATTTTTATACAAGGGTTCCTATGCTGGATGCCCAAATGCAATTGAAGGATCAACAGCCTGCAATCATGCATGAGTTATTCAGATAAAATGTCTAGTGCTGGTTAGTTTACAATAGTGTCAGATATTGCAATTTGGGAGAGGCTATTTAAATATATAAATATAAAATATTTATCTTTTCTCTGTAATAATCAAACAGTACATTGTACTAGACAGTAACCAAGCTACATAAATCCACAGTGGTGGATTGGGTTTATTTAATGTTTAAATGTTTATTAGCAGATTTAAGGTAAGTTGATCCAAATAGCTGAAAGAATCCACAGGTACCTCTGTATATAAATATTTAAGCCCTTTTTTATATGGATATTAGAAGTAACTTTTATACAGGTCATTGAATAAGCACCATTTATAAAAGTGTATATAGATATACCCTGTATAGAATATATCTATATTGTGACTTCTATTGTAATGGTGGCCATAGACGCAAAGATCCGCTCGTTTGGCGACATCGCCAAACAAGCTGATCTTTTCCAGATATGGGCTCCAGTGGGATCTGTCAGGTCAAAATCAAACCTGTCCGAACGACCGATCTCTGCCGGACGAAAGATGTCGGCACTCTCCACACACAATCCGAAAATCGTACGAATCCTCGATTCGTACGATAGGATCTGTGCGTCTATGGCCAGCTTAAGTTCCAAAGTAAAAAAGGGAACTAAAGTACACTTACGGCCTTTCCAGTAGTCTAAACTACATAAAGGAATACTAAAGCCTAACTAGAGAAGTAGGCTATAAATGTTGTACATTAAGTTCAGCAATGCCAGCAACTTCAGCAGTGCCAGCAACTAAACAAAATCATTGCTGCCTAAATGTTGGGAAAGCCTCACTGGGCATTCACTGGATGCCCTGGGATTAGAGGAATGAGCAGTGTCACACATCAATACTCCAAGGACATATTTACTTGGACAAGGTGTTTTATGGACAATTTGAATATTAAAGAAAAATATAACTTCTGGTCTGTGAACCCATCTTAAATGCTCAGATGGAAGTAATATCATGAAAATATATATTTTTATTTTAATAATGATGCATTGCTCTACTAGCTCCATACAAGTAAGCAATTGGCAGCTTGAGAAGGGCACTTTTAAAGGAAGGTGCTAAGAATAAGACTGCATCTGAACTGTTTCTGGGCCAAGGGTTTTTTTTTTTACTTGTTGATTGATGTGCCTCAGTGAATGTTGTGTATTCACTGATTAAGTTACCCTATGTGACCCACTGTGTCATAATGTCATGTGATTTGCCCTTTTTGTTTACTGTTACATGTGGATAGACATTTGCAAGTAGGTCTTCACTCTTCTGGAAAATACACCATCACTTTCCTACATAGGAAATTTGCAAACATTCAATGGTTTTTAAATATCTATCAATTATTGAGTGACTGTGCCCTTTCCCCCAAAAGAGCCTTGTGCTGTCCTGCACCTGTTACATGTTAATGAGGATGCAATACTACAAGCAATAAGTCATGGTTCCATGGTTGTGACATTAGACGATGGCAAAAGCAATATAAAAGGGAGAAAAGAGCACCAAAGATAACAAAATAACATTGTGGTCCGAAGAAAAGATGACATAGCAGAGAGCTATGCTGATGGAACCAGGAGAGGGAGTAGAGTGTGTGGAGATAAAGTTCCCTAATCACAGAATGATCAATCAAAGCTTGAGATTCTTACTTTAATGTGTAAGTGATACGGCCAGAGGCAGAGACATGCTGAATGGGGCTCATCTGGAGTGGCTTTGTTAGTGGGAATGAAGCAGGAGATGGGACTGCAGGTGGCCTTTGTAACAAGGGGATGCTGGTTTCGGGAGGATCAGGTCTGATGGACTCCAAACTTCAGGGGTCTTTTGTTGGGAGATGTCAGCAGAACATCAGGCCAGGCTGTGAGTGACACGGGGGGACTGAGAAGAGGAACTATCACTGAAATAAATCTGAACCTCTTCAATTGGTTACCTCCTCAGGCTAATCCATCACCCCCCAGGGGACACAGGGAGGGGACATTGACCAGACCCAGCCATAGATAAGTACATAGAGCCTGCAGTACAAGGACAGACAAGGGCAGGCCCCAGGGATTCAGGGACAGATATGGTGATAAAAAAAATCTTCTGTACAAGCATGTTATCTGATGACGGTTCTGGGTAATTAATTATAAACTTAATTACCTAACGCTTACTTCAGCACTCCCATTAAGAGATAAAGCTTGGCTCCCTATTACATTTTCTGTTTCACACAGCAGAGGGATGCTGAGGCCACAGCCTGCAGAAAAAAGGGATGCACAATATACAGGCAGAGGGAAAGAAGGAGCATGGAACCATGGGCCAATAGCATACAGTTTAGTAAGAGAGTGCCTTGCAAGACTATTCACACCACTAACCAATTTTCCAAGAAATAACACACTGTCCAGTCCTGAAATGCAAAAGTTATTTTTGAATGCCATTTATGCAACAGCATATTTAAGATTAAAGTTTAATATTCAATTACTGGTTGCTATGAGTTACTATACCTATGCAAAAATGACTCTGTAAGTCATGCGGGGGCCATTTTCCACCTGTGTATTTCAAATTACAGAATGCCCAACACCTATTTTGAACAAGCTCAGATTTTCTGGGAGAGAACGGACAGTCCTCGTGCTATCCGGTATTTCTATTTTCAATCAATGGGAGACAGCAGGGGTAGTGTGTGGAATTTCTCCTCCAGTTCAAATACTTCTGGAGAAGGAACAGTCCCATGTGGGCATGAAGAAGTTAGAAATCAAGTTTATACATTAGAAAAGGGGTACAACGCTGTTTCCATGTGCTTGGATGCCAAAACTGGCACTGCTGATTTAATTGTTAGCAAGAGAAAGCTTCTTCAAAATGTAAAGACCTAGAAAAATACTTTCTTGTAAGAAAAAACACAGAGAGGCAAATGATCACTTTGCAGTAACTACAGAGTTCAGGGGTAAACATGCATTAGGCACCCATAGTAGAAGCTGCATAACACTGGCCTGTATAAAAATGTGACACTTAAAGGGATACTGTCATGGGAAAACATGTTTTTTTTTTTTCAAAACGCATCAGTTAATAGTGATGCTCCAGCAGAATTCTGCACTGGAATCTGTTTCATAAAAGAGCAAACAGATTTTTTTATATTTAATTTTGAAATCTGACATGGAGCTAGACATATTGTCAGTTTCCCAGCTGCCCCCAGTCATGTGACTTATGCTCTGATAAAATTCAGTGACGCTTTACTGCTGTACTGCAAGTTGGAGTGATATCACCCCTCCCTTTCCCCCCAGCAGCCTAACAATAGAACAATGGGAAGGTAACCAGATAGCAGCTTCCTGGTAGAAGATACAGAAGATAACAGCTGCCTGGTAGATCTAAGAACAGCACTCAATAGTAAAATCCAGGTCCCACTGCGACACATGCAGTTACATTAAGTAGGAGAAACAACAGCCTGCCAGAAAGCAGTTCCATCCTAAAGTGTTGGCTCTTTCTGAAAGCACATGATCAAGCAAAATTACCTGAGATGGCTGCCTACAATACACTTGCTGGTTCAGGAATGAAATCTTATATCGTAGAGTGAATTATCGGCAGTGTTAACTAGAAATAAAAACTACATCATAAAAATCATGACAGAATCCATAAGAACCAATTGCTATGGGCATACTGATAAACTATAAGGCAGAATGGCTGCTACGATATACAAGAAGATACTGCAAAGGAACCTCTCTCAGTCTGAAGCTTCCCCGAGGAAGGCTTTTTGCCAGAAAAGCCATGCAACCCCATTAAGGTCCCTTGTACAGCATATATCTATTGATGATTAATAAACATGGGATGGAAGGGTTGTGCTCATTACAAGTTAGT
The DNA here is from genome assembly GCA_038501925.1 of Xenopus petersii. Classification (NCBI taxonomy): domain Eukaryota; kingdom Metazoa; phylum Chordata; class Amphibia; order Anura; family Pipidae; genus Xenopus; species Xenopus petersii. The sequence goes on along the minus strand of CM076689.1, from coordinate 46,840,958 downwards.
GCATGGCGTGCTGCATATAATGCTGGCTGTAGGACAGCGTCCCACCTCACTTCCTTAAGCACAATGCAGCAGGAGGGGTCCCTCCTCCATGTCCTTCTTGCAGGAGTCCTGACGGCAGGTCGTTAGTATTCACGGGAATAATTAGGGCTGCAGTTAATTTCATTAGAGGCATTGCTGCTAAATGAAGCAGATTATGAGACACCTTTTTATTACAAGCTGTGAAATTACAGCCTGTCAGCTGCCAATTGTAGAGTAAAACAAATGAATTACAGTGTAAATAACGCAGGAGGAAGGAAGCCTCTGTGCCATGCAATAAGTGGCAACTGCATCTCTTTAGGAGATCAGTTATCTAATGTATGTATGTGATAAACAAACAAATGGAGATTTTATTTTAGTATGGAAGAAGTGCAACTTTCAGGCAAAGATTACTCACAGCAGATTCACTAATGATCTATGAAAATAGTACTCACTATCCTACAGCATCCATGGGTCTAAATTTGACATAAAAGCCATTATTACTCCTAATCAGTCATTAGCGGATGCGTGCTTGCACTCTCCTTAATTTGCATGATTACATCTTTGCCCTTTAGCGCACTACCTCCTCCTTCTCATGATGTGATCACGAAATACACAACTTGTCTTTTAACTGCCTGTTAGTGAACAACATGGCTGGTGGAGAAATACAGGCTCACAGAGTATAACAAAAGTGATTTTTCCCCTTCACAATCAAAACTCTGCTGTTTTGATCATAGCATTTACTGGTAACAAAACAGAAGACTTGGGGGGCAACAATCATATCATACTGAAAGCCTATGGAAACCCTTCAGATGAGGACAAATTCAACATGCCAATGTGGTCCTTGACCAGTGGGATTTTTAAACCTGCCCTTTAGATAACTGTACAATATTCTAACAGATATCAGTCAGGATGGCCAGGCTTGTACACAGCTTTTATCTGTATACAGCCATCTTAAAGGACTTGTTCAGTATAAAAATAAAAACTGGATAAATAGATAGGCTGTGTAAAATGAAAATGTCTCTAATATAGTTAGTAAATGTAATGTATAAAGGCTGGAGTGACTGGATGTCTAACATAACAGAACACTACTTCCTGTTTTCAGCTCTCTTGGTTTCCACTGATTGGTAACCAGGCAATAACCAGTCGGTGACTTGAGGGAGGACCACATGGGTCTTAACTGTTGCTTTTGAATCTGAGCTGCATGCCGAGGATCAATTGCAAACTCACCGAACAGTTATGTCCCAATGTGCCCCCCCTTAAAAACTAACTCAGAGTTAGAGAGTGGCAAAGCAGGCAGTATTGTTCTGTTGTGTTATGTTATACATCCAGTCACTCCAGCCTTTATACATTACATTTTTGGCTAACTAACTATATTAGAAACATTTATTATTGTTCACAGCCTATCTATTTAAGCAGTTTTTAGTTTTACACTGAACTGTTCATAAACACACATACAAAATACTGGTTTAAGTGCTGCACTGAGATAGTGTTGACCCTCCAGCTTAGACCGCTGTCACAGTCTGACTTCCCTAAATGCTGAGTTGTAGTTTAGCAACAGCTGCAGACCCTTTGCATGTAACTCCAGGTTACACACCAGTCTGTACACCATACTGTAGATCCGCTACCCATTCTAGACAAGTGAATTATTCAGATACTGCCCAGGTGCAATCTTTAAGCAGAGATCAAGATGATTTATGGCAGAGCTGTGTGGCGGGCACTAATGCCCATAGGGCACCGGAAGTCATGGGGGTAATTAAAGGAGAGCTGCAATTTAAAAAAAAGCAAAGATAAGAGTGGAGAGTCCTAGATCTATATTCCAGGCAGTGCAAGCTCAGTATGTGCTGTTTTACTCTATAATGCATATTAGCTCAAGTAAAAAATAAACTGCTAAGACCAAAATACACAGAGAGCATTGTAAATACCAAAGAAAAGGCAATGGGCAGACACAAGCTCGATCTAACAGAACTAGCTAATTCTACACTCTGTCTGACAGGGCATGAACAGCAGGCTCTGGCAGTTACCTGTGCATGAAGAGCAAAGAGATTGAGCAGTCTTTGGCATAAACACAACTCATTACTAGGGGGAACTATTTACTGTAGCTACACACCTTCCAAACACCCTAGGACAGTGGTCCCCAACCAGTAGCTCGCAAGCAACATGTTGCTCACCAACCCATTGGATGTTGCTCCCAGTAGCCTCAAAGCAGGAGCTTATTTTTGAATTCCAGGCTTGGAGGCAAGTTTTGGTTGCACAAAAACCAGGTGTACTGCCAAACAGAGGCTCCTGTAGGCTACCAGTCCACATAGAGGCTACTAAACAGCCAATAACAGACCTTTTTTGACATCCCCATGGACTTTTTCCTGCTTGTGTTGCTCTCCAACTCTTTTTTACATTTAAATGTGGCTCACGAGTAAAAAAGGTTAGGGACCCCTGCCCTAGGAGCTGGAGGAGCACAGGTTAGACAGCATGGATATAAAATATAACTACTGCCAATTTACCAAAATACAGCAGTGAGCCCATAATGGTGGTCCTTGCCCAGAATCTTTCCTCCATACTAATACAGTTGCTGCTATGATGCTTGTACAGGCAAGAGATAAATGTGCTGCACACAATGAGACTTTCCTCCAACAAGAGCTGATCAGTGTATTCCCCACAGGCTCGGGGCAACAATCCATACTCAACTCTCAAGGCTATTTTTGAATGGAAAACGAAACCTTTTCCCACTGTACTGTCCCTGATCACATAGGCGCTAGGTGTGTTATGGCAAACGTGAATTATATAATAGGTGAAATAAGAGGCAGGGCAAACCACATCACAGAGTGATTCTTGGTTCACCTCTTGTACAGACTAGTTATATGTCTATTCCTTATCCTAGTTATGGCTAATGTGGGGGAAGACAAGGTGTAAGACAGAAGCTTCTGGGAAAACACGTGCTTTCTTTGGCCCTTAGTAGTAGGGATGCACCGAATCCAGGATTCGGTTCGGGATTCGGCCAGGATTCGGCCTTTTTCAGCAGGATTCGGATTCAGCCGAATCCTTCTGCCTGGCCGAACCAAATCCGAATCCTAATTTGCATATGCAAATTAGGGGCGGGAGGGAAATTGTGTGACTTTTTGTCAGAAAACAAGGAAGTAAAAAATGTTTTCCCCTTCCCACCCCTAATTTGCATATGCAAATTAGGGTTCGGATTCGGTTCGGTATTCGGCCGAATCTTTCGTGAAGGATTCGGGGGTTCGGCCGAATCCAAAAAAGTGGATTCGGTGCATCCCTACTTAGTAGGCCTTTGACCGACACTCAGCTTGTTCTCTTTGCCACAAAAGGAGCAGCCCGTTACAATGACAATCACACAAAGCTTGGTCATAATTAGCACTTAATTAGCACCGGGGAACAGATGTTGTTAGAGCTTCAGCAGCCACACAGGTTCGGTAAACAATGCTTATGAATCTAAATGAACATATGAAGCACAACGTGCCTGTCACAGTAAACAGAATAAATATGAATGGTGGACCAAATCATTAAAACTAGCAGTGTAGGCATGATGAGCAGATTCTGGTGGAGTGGTTGCCATGAACTAAGATCAACGGTCTCCCATCAGACTACAAATATAGCAAGACAGACTCCTGGTTTGCTTCCTTTATTTCATTTTAAAAAGTAAACATTTGTGATTTTATTGTCCAACTAATTGTAGTGCTGGTCCCCTTAGATGGGTTTAGAACACTGGCTGGTGGAGGACAGATTTGGAAATAATGCCTACTTTCTACACCTTAAAGCCTATTAAGGTATGTACAATTATTATGGAAGTGATGGCCACAGTCTACATATATACCCTAGTTATGAGCGGATTGCTTATAAAATCAGTTAGGGTCTCAAAGTGGACTTCACCCTAAAAAGTCCAAAAACCACTGCCTAAATATAACTGGAAGCCCACACAGGTGTGTACCAGATTCCATATCAGGGCAAAATGGAATGCATTCATTGTGTAAGCTTGCAACAAGTGTTATTACCAGTGTATATACACTGCTCTTGGCTGAGTATGTACTAAATAAGGTACATGTGCCGGTAGAGGATACATCTGGTGTATTGGTTTTTAAGTGTGTATATATACACAAAGCATCAGGGACATACATAGTTACAACAGGAATCTGGAAAAAAAAATCTTCACACCTATAAAAAGCCCTATACACTTATTATTTTGGTTCATGCTCAGAAAAAGGCAAACAAACTGCTTCACACACAATGCACCTAATGTGCACACACACACACACGCACACAATGCATCCAACGTACAAACACATACTGTTCCTATCATTACATCTAATTGGTAAACATGATTGTGGAGCTGGGAGAAGAGACACTTAACGAAAAGCAACAAAAGGGGGAAAATGTAGTGAGAGAGAGAGTGTGCAGACTCCAGGGAATTACCAAATCAATTAACAACTAATTCAGGATGTAATTTCCGGATTGCCTCTTAGCACAAAACTGTATCTTTAATTTCTCAAGCAATAAGCATCATCCAGAGAGAGGGCTCTAACACACACTGACGCTTCAAATGAGTTTACAAGTATCTCTTTTTGATTGGCTATATAACATTATTTTCTTCACAGTTCGTTGACACTGCTGCCGAGTGCTTGGAAAGATTTAATTATACTGGTACAATCGTTAGCAGCATTCAGTCCCATCCACAAGGACTCATAATGAGTCTCTGTGACTCAACCAACGCTGGGTGACCAAATTATATGCGGCAAAGTGATACAATTCCGCTCCTAATGGGAAGCTGTTTATGGGCCCCATTTAATAAAGATTTGTCCCACAGGCACTGGCTCGAGGCACTGAGAAGAGACGTACAAACTTCTGTCCAGAGGTCTGATCTATCTGCAATGACAGCAGGCGGGGAGATGATGCCTGTGTCGTACAGTCCTGTATCACTGGGCAAAAGTGAAGCTGTCACAAAGAGAAAGCACTCATCAATAGAACACACTCCCTAGCAGCAACTGCTTTCAAAGATCAGTCAAAATATAAACAGGTACAAAAAAAAGGGAGGGGGTAAGAAAAAGACTGAACCCCTCCCAAAAAAAACCGTAGGGGATTTTACAAGAATATATATTTTCATTTATGTTTTAGTCAGGTTCAAGGTGAAATGGTTGCAAAAAAAGCACAAAAATGACATGTGCACATGCCTCTTTATTCTCAATTTTAGTATTAAGCACCCCATTACCACCATCCAACCTACTGCACTGCCAGATGGGACTGCTGTAGAGCCCACTAAGGACTATGTCTAACAAATCAGCTTCAAGGTTCACACCTATTATTTTGGAGTGAATTGCAAAGGGATAAAAGTGGCAAATAAATGTACAGTATGTAAAACAATTGTCCCAATTAGTGTGTTTTGTGTCACTAGAAGTTACGTGGCTGTATGATAGCACAAGACAGAAAGAGGACAGAGGTGTTTGGGGGAAAACAAGCCTGGGCAGCGGATACATGAGCCAGCACTGATCTGCATGTAACCTTCCCAGCCACATTTGTACCTCATTAACTGCCACTGAATTAACAAGATTTATGCAAATGGCACCACAGAAGCCTCTGCTTCCCATTGCAATCAAAAGTCCAGAATTTACAGCTCCCCATCCCGACACCCACCACACCAGAGAAAGAAAAGGCAATGATGACCTGTCTGGATATAGCAATATGCTTTAGTGTTCCCATTACACATTTTTTAACATGCACGTCAAATATATAACAAATGCAGTGTAAATAACATTACCCCTTTCTGGATATCCCGGTTGGGGTGCTTCTATAACTGTTTCTGAGATAATGTTAAAATATAAAACTTTCCATCGACTACTCTAAAACCATAACAATATCTTAGTTTTATCCCCATTGCACAGTCATATGAAAAAGTTTGGGAACCCCTCTCCACTTTCAACAAAAAAGATAACAGTGGTATGTCTTTCATTTCCCAGGATCATCTGAGTACTGGGGTGTTTTCTGAACAAAGATTTTTAGTGAAGCAGTATTCAGTTTTATGAAATTAAATCAAATGTGAAAAACTGTCTGTGCAAAAATGTGGGTACCGTACTCTTGTAATTTTGTTAATTTGAATGTATATAACTGCTCAATACTGATTACGGACAACAGCAAATTGGTTGGATTAGCTCGTTAAAGGTGGCCATACACGGATAGATCCGCTCGTTTGGCGATGTCGCCAATCGAGCGGATCTCCCTCCGATATGCCCACCTTGAGGTGGGCAATATCGGGCAGATCCGATCGTGGGCCCTAGGGCCCAACGATCGCATCCTAGCATTCACAAACGGGCGGTCGGATCGCGGGACCGCATCAACAAACAGATGCGGCCGCGATCCGACGGGGTTTTTAAACCCATCCGATCAAGATCTGGCCGACTTTCGGCCAGATCTCGATCGGGGAAGCCCGTCGGGGGCCCCCATACACGGGCCAATAAGCTGCCGACACGGTCTGTCGGCAGCTTTTATCGGCCCGTGTATGGCCACCTTAAGCCTTGAACTTCATAGGCAGGTGTGTCCAATCATGAGAAAAGGTATTTAAGGTTGCAAATTGCAAGTTGTGCTTCTGTTTGACTCTCCTCTGAAGAGTGATAGCATGGGATCCTCAAAGCAACTCTCAAAAGATCTGAAAACAAAGATTGTTCAGTATCATGGTTTAGGGGATGGCTACAAAAAGCTATCTCAGAGGTTTAAACTGTCAGTTTCAACTGTAAGGAATGTAATCAGGAAATGGAAGGCCATAGGCACAGTTGCTGTAAAACCCAGGTCTCTAAACCCACTTTGAAATCTACAAAGGAATTTATGCAGAGTGAGAAATACAATATTCTGGAATGGCCGTCACAGTCCCCTGACTTGAATATCATGGAAAATATATGGGATGATTTGAAGCAGGCTGTCCATGCTCAGCAGCCTTCAAATGTAAATGAACTGGAGAGATTTAGTATGGACGAATGGTCAAAAATACCACCCCAGAATCCAGACACTCGTCAAAGGCTATAGGAGGCATCTAGAAGCTGTTACATTTGCAAACGGAGGCTCAGTATTGATGTAATATCTCTGTTGGGTGCCCAAATTTATGCCCCCGTCCAATTTTGTTATGATGCATATTGAATATTTTCTGTTAAACTTTATGTCATTGCTGAAATATTACTTTCCATAAGGCATGTTATATATTAAAAGAAAGGTTGCTACTTTGAAAACTAAGCCAATGATAAACAAAACTCCAAAGAATTAAGAGGGGTTCCGAAACTTTTTCATATGACTGTAACTTCAGTTACAAATGTCAAAAAAAATTGTAATTTTCAAAATGGTTTTAAATAGGGCATTGTTAGGACAAGGGGTGACCTTGATATACTTGGTATAAAAGACAATACATTTACAATATTTTCTAATCAAAACTTAGCATTAAAAGAAGATTAGGAGGTCACAGCGTCAGGCCTGCACAGATTATTGCTTTCCTGTATAGCTGTTAAGGTGATTATAAGATGTCAAACTAAGGACTAAAAGAAGACCAAATACTGCACCAGGTTTGAGAAATTTTACACACAAATAATAAATCCTTTGTTTTGCCTATTATGGGTTTCGTGAATATCTAGGAAATACCCTAGTGTAAAAGCAAATGTAACTTTATTCTGGATTCTGCATTCTGAATGCAGTTTAAGAAATGATGGGTCAATCCATCCACCCATCATACAAGACAACCATAGTGGGGACAAACTGGGAATGATAGAAAAATGGAAGACTTGAGTGCACATACAGTATTTACTAATGTTATATTACCAGTTATCTGCAATAACAGGCACCTGTGTAATAAGATAATAGGGATTTAGCCAACAGGTAGCATCACAAGCAGAACTGCATAGATGATATCCCAGCAGGTAAAGGTGTACACAACATATTTACATGTCCTATGAGTTAATGAAAGTGCAGTTTGGAAGTCCTGGGTCACTGCAGAAGACATGAGAGTGGAATTCCTAGTGAGAGTGAAGCTGGAATCCTTATTCAATGGAATGGCTCCTGCTTGCTGTGCCATGCCTGCTTGGTTTGTTATATGTTGTGAATCTACACCAAAGCATTTAGGCTAGTGACGGCCGCTCCTGGGCTAACATTTCCCAGCCAAGGTTCCTGCTGGCTCTGCCTTCGTACGATTCCCACAGCAAGTCACCAGAAAGGATTAATTAAGGCCGTTCATTAGAGCTGTAAACGCTCGCTTGGGTAATGGAGGCCTAAATGAAACTGAACCTAATCAAAAGGTACAAGTACTTTATTAGCAAATTACAAACAGGGTCTTGCAGTTGACACGTTCTGTGTGGCTAATTGCCTGCCGGCCATCGGAGGGGGGCTCAGATTAGCAGCCAAATCAAGCCTGTTCGCGGTTATCAGAGGGGGTTTTCTTTCCCCCCACGCAGACAGGCGCAGAGAGGCCCAATCAAAGACTCCTGCACAAAGGCGTTACTTTGAAGCTGCCTGGGCCTAGCTGCCTCCCCCTGAACAGCTCACTTCATTAGGGTCTGTTGTCATATGGCAGCTCCCCTCCCGCTCTCACACTAACTCCTTATCCTAATGATCCTATTTTAATGTGCGCAGGATTCGTGCCTAATTGATGTCAAGTGAACAACTCTTGCACATTCAGGGAGGGGGAGCATCAAACACGGCTTGGAGAGCGGAGGGCTCGGAAACGAGACCCCGAGCGTGGGCTCCTCTAATTACACACTGGAGCTTGGTGGGGGGAGGCGGGGGCCGAGAGGAAACTTACCTGTTTAATTGGTATTGCTCGCCCGCTGCCGATGCTGTCTGCTCTGCTCTCTAGACCTTTCTTATCTTTGTCTGGGTCGCTCCCTTTGCGAGACTAAAAAGCAAAAGTTCAAATCCCGTTAAAACCTCCACAAACACAGAGCGGCTGCTTCACTAGCGCTCCCCCCGTTAAGAGCAGCCGCTTCATTTCATCCCTTGTGGGTGCTGAAAATAGATATATATAGATATATATAAAAACTATATAAAAGAGTGTGGGCCCCTATGGTATGATTTTGTACCAATTAATCACTTGGCTAATAAAGACAAAAACATCAATTCAAGATGGCAATTCCTGTATTCTATTGGCCAGCTGATTCCATTATTATATAGTGTGCTACAGGAAGGATACACAGCTTGCACTCTTAACCCCATCAACCTTAGCATCCTGTCAACTCCCACCAGCCTTAGCACCCAACCTATGTAAATCTAGTCTCTAGACATAAACAAGCTTGAAAGGCTGCCAGTATATTTTTTTATTAATATCTTATGCCATTGGTGCATTGGAGCTTGCAGCTGCCTTTAATAAAAAAGGTAAAGACACTTCTTAAAGGGATACTGTCATTGGAAAAAAATTTTTTTCAAAATGAATCAGTTAATAGTGCTGCTCCAGCAGAATTCTGTGCTGAAATCCATTTCTCAAAAGAGCAAACAGATTTTTTTATATTCAATTTTAAAATCTGACATGGGGCTAGACATTTTGTCAATTTTCCAGCTGCCCCTGGTCATGTGACTTGTGCCTACAATTTAGGAGAGAAATGCTTTCTGGCAGGCTGCTGTTTTTCCTTCTCAATGTAACAATGTGTCTCAGTGGGACATGGGTTTTTACTATTGAGTGTTGTTCTTAGATCTACTAGACAGCTGTTATCTTGTGTTAGGGAGCTACGATCTGGTTACCTTCCCATTGTTCTTTTGTTTGGCTGCTGTGGTGAAAAAGGGAGGGGGTGATATCACTCTAACTTGCAGTACAGCAGTAAAGAGTGATTGAAGTTTATCAGAGCACAAGTCACATGACTTGGGGCAGCTGGGAAATTGACAATATGTCTAGCCCCATGTCAGATTTCAGATTTGAATATAAAAAAATCTGTTTGCTCTTTTGAGAAATGCAATTTCAGTGCAGAATTCTGCTGGAGCAGCACTATTAACTGATTCATTTTAGAAAAAAATGTTTTCCCATGACAGTATCCCTTTAACATAGTAACTATCTAGAATGGTATTTTAGAGGGAAAAGTTGCTAATGCCCCAGCATCTTCTTGTAATTTGGTTAGCTATTCATCTTCTTTTTGGGCAGTTAAACTCCACCAGCAAGACATGCTATGCTCTTTCTTACACGGCAGTGGGTAAAGTAGAGAAAGTGATGATACCCACTTGCATACTATGCAATATATTGTAACTATGTGTTGGAACAGACTGTTCCGTGTAACTGGCAAGTTTATTGGCATCTTCCACAGCAGTGTATCTTTTTCATACCCTGCTGTCCAGCCCTGTTTTAGAATAATGAGCATGTGTAAGTCTTGGATATTTAGGAAAAATTGCTTGTCTGAAATGCTCTTTTATAATTCAGAAATCAAAGGTTTCATCTTTGCTACTTGAAACCAATAAGTTAATTTCAGAGAACTTCTCAGGCTAGGAAATGCATATGGCCAAGCTGTACTAATAGTTTAAGCTGTATATATCTGACATATGCATTTCAATGCTGTATAATATAAGCCAGGAGAACGATCACAGGGAAATAATGAATACTACTTATTCCCTGTGAAGCCCGGACTCTGGCTTCTATGCCCCAAAGAACAGCCCTCTCCTTCCACCTGCCTCGCAGTAACGATTTAACAAAGCGTCTCTCTGGGCCTCTGACAAAAGCGCTAAATAAAAGTGGCTCTTACATTATGTCCCCCACCATCTTCTAGCCATTACAGGAGCCCCCTCCACAGACAGAGATTTATAATATGAGCAAGAGCAGTACATCTCTCACTCTGCAGAGTAACTAACCCTGACAGCTGCACTCCATTACTCTGCCCGGCAACATTACTCACAGGACAGCAACCACTGGGGAGGAAAGTCTGGCTCCCTGCATCCCATCCTTTCAATTTACAGTCGCTTCCTTAAACACGGAATGGGTTAAAGCAGCTGAATGAAGATTGCGGATTTTAAATTAAATGAACTATATTCTGACTTATTTATAAAAATGCATGTAAAAGAAAATCATGATTATTTTATTTTTTTTTTTAAACATCCATTTATTTTTTTATTATTTAGGGTCATATTCATATTCACTGTAATCCAGTGTACTAGGGGATTACAAAATTGCAGAATTTATAAAGGTGGAATGTGAACGTGGTATCATTCTGATTAAGCCTTTTGCAAGAAAGGTTTGGAATGTGCAGTCTGTCAGTTTTTTTTAAAGCAAATATCAGTCACAAAGAATTTCCTGAGGTTCAACAGTTATTTGTTCTTTGCTGCCTCCTGCTGGCCAGTGATGTGAGTTACAATAATGGTGACAGTCAATTACTAAATGTCGATAAGAATTGTGAAAGATAAAGATGCAAGTTGGTATTAGAACTGAAAGGCTTATACACTTGCCTTTACCCTGCACAATGGGGATTCCTGCTTTGTTCTGCCAATTGGTAGCAGAAAATGGTTAATGTCCACATCTGTCTAACTAAGCCCTGGCTATATATATATATATATATATATATATATATATATATATATATATATATATATATATATATATATATATATATATATATATACTCCATAAATTAGTGTTACAGCCACCTAAGCTTGAGTGCACTCCCTGCGAGAGTAACTTCTTGTTTGGTAGTGATCATTGCATCTAAGTGACATGTGTAGGCTCACCGTGAAGAGGTTGGAACGCCGTTTTGATTGCTTGCGCACAGGAGTAGGTGTGCTGGCTGCTGGGGGCACATCGATCCTCAGTTCCTTCTGACTAGTACTCGGTGTAGAGGGGACAGATGAGGAATAGTCACTTAGGCTGCCCCCACCATTACTGGTCTGTGAAGGATGCGGTAAGTAAAAATTAGACATATATAGTTTGTAAAGAAGTCACAATAAATAAACCTTCTTGTGTAATTCCATGAGAATTGTAACAGGACTTGTACAGTAAAATATAAAAACAGGGATAGACTGTGAGCTCTTATGAGCAGGGCCCTCTTTACCCACTGTATCAGTCAGTATTAATATGTAATCTCTATATTCACATAAACTTATTTCTATTGTTGAAAGTTCCAAACAAAGCGCACTTGTTCTGTTTATGACTTTCTGGGTTGGGTGCACTTCATAGAGCTTATCCACCCCCGCTCCTCAAAATTGCACATAAATCTTGTCAAACAACCACACTCCAAAATTTATTTTCCTTTAAAATGCCTTTAATGATCACATGTCAGAGCAGTAAGTACAGAGATGCAACATTTTGAGTGGCTCCGCTTGATAGAGAGTGGGGAGCCACTCGAAAACGTTGCATCTCTGAACTTGCTGCCTTGACATGTGATCATTGAAGGCATTTTAAAGGAAAATAAATTTTGGAGTGCTGTCGTTTGACAAGATAACAATGGCACTAACATAAATATGCAGCCCAACGGTAATGAAACTATAATAATTCATTTTCAGGCTATATTTTCACCTATACCATGACCATACATTGTCTAGACATCCTGAACATTTCTTCACAGTGGTATGTTGGGTGTATACGCATTTTACATATATGGCCCCCCCTTTGTTTATGTCAAGTGCAGCTACCTGACTAATGTGAACAGCCGAAACCTGTGTGGAACAGACAGACGTGTGGCTTGGGGAGTTTGGCAGGGACTTGCAGGGTCCGATGGAGAGCTGTTGCTTCTTACGGGTGGCTACAATTTTCTGGGCCACTGTAGAGAAACAAAAAAGAAAAGGAAAAAAAGAAAAAGAATGAGAGAAGAGTGAGAGCAAAAGAACAAACACAGAGGAACAACAAGTTAGAATTATTCTGTATGCTGCCACAATGGTTTTGAAATGAAGCAATCAAGATGTGACTGAAGAGATCAGGCCTCTTCATAATAAATGTTCCAACAACAAGTTACCGTAAACAAGAGAATGGAGGGTCCCAGGTTATACCTTTCCTGGGCCTCAAGGTAGTGTATTACAGTAGGTGTACTTTACAGTAGCATTACAATAAGCACAAAGGTGCAACATTCTATTATGTGAAACTAGAAATAAAAAGTAACAAATGCATTGCATTCTCCTAACACACACATATAGTAAATACAGACTGAGATGCAATATACCAGAATACCGATATATATATCTGGCACAATATACAGCCCTTTTGCTCTATTCTGAAATTTCCTTATTAAAGCTGCCTTTGTTCTAGTGCAGAATCATATGCTAAAGTTCACTTGAAGCAACTTAAAGGGATACTGTCATGGGAAAGACCATTTTTTTCAAAATGAATCAGTTAATAGTTCTGCTCCAGCAGAATTCTGCACTGAAATCCGTTTCTCAAAAGAGCAAACAGATTTTTTTATATTCAATTTTGAAATCTGACATGGGGCTAGACATATTGTCAATTTCCCAGCTGCCCCAAGTCATGTGACTTGTGCTCTGATAAACTTCAATCACTCTTTACTGCTTTACTGCAAGTTAGAGTGATATCACCCCCTCCCTTCCCCCCCCCCCCCCAGCAGACAAACAAAAAACAATGGGAAGGTAAAGAAGAGCTCCCTAACACAAGATAACAGCTGCCGGGTAGATCTAAGACCAGCACTCAATAGTAAAATCCCATGTCCCACTGAGACACATTCAGTTACATTGAGAAGGAAAAACAGCAGCCTGCCAGAAAGCATTTCTCTCCTAAAGTGCAGGCACAAGTCACATGACCAGGGGCAGCTGGGAGCTGTTCATTTTGAATTTTTTCACAAGATATCTCTGTGTTGCTGGTCTTTTTTTGAAATATATATATATGTTGCCATATGACGGTACAGCAAACTAAAGTTGACATAGACATGCAGATTTAAGCCTCTTATCGTACGGCCAACTCTCTCAACCTGCAAATAACCATTCAGATTAAATACAGAAGTAAAAGAACAAGCCAGAATATGTTCTGGCCATGACAGCAATTATACAAAAGATATGTCTGAGAAAAACTAGTGGCAGTCACCCATTTGATATTGTCAGATAGGCAATACATGCAGAGAAATTATTGTGAGCTGCCAAAAAATCTTTTAACTTGTCTGATCGACAAAACAGATCGCCATGGTATGAAATGTTGGGATCATCTGCGAGGTCCAAAATCATACAAAACTAGTTTTCATGCAACTTTGCGTCTCAGGCCAGCTTAAGTTAGTTCCTGTGCACAGCATATTCTGTGCTTATACGTTCAACCTATAGTTGGCTATACGATGCTTAATTCATAGAAGCAGAGACTGTAACGGAAAATGCCATTTTGCTTGCAGCTTTCTGCAAAGGACAGTTAAATGCCAGGCTGGCCATGTACTGTGGAAAATATGGAGTGTATTGGTTTTTAATTTAAAGCAAAGATAGCGTGAATGAGGTATAAATTCTGTTTTACAGAGGTACACAAGGTTTTTACAAAAAAGATAAAAAAAGACCAAATGAAATTTAGTGGGACTGCACCTTTAATGGTGACATTAAATGTGGAGATTTTTCGGAAAGGCAATATTCCACCCCTGAGCGCCACTCGGCCAACACCATGAATCCTACAGTAGCCATAAAACATCCCCCCTCCCAAAACCTGACACTCTCTTCTAGCCTCCCTCCCTCTCTTGCAACATTAAAACAAATTTATCTTCATTTATGTCGCAATTACCTCTCCGGGTTGTTAATTTGCTGGAAATGGAGCTATTCTTTAATTGCTCCTATTAATGGGGGTATTTAAATGCGCAAGTAATAAGCTGTTACCTTCAGAATGGTACAAAGTCACCCACAGCATCTCTGAGAACACAATTCTCTCAGTGCTGTAACCCACCCCTCTCAAATTAGGAGGTGGGGAACACACACAATGGATTTGGTGTAGCCCCTGTGCTCTGGAGAGCCTGATGTCCTCTAAAGATCCCCATAGACGCAAAGAATTTTCTTTCTGAACGACTGATTTTAGCTAAGTCCAACCAATCCTTCGAAATTATCGTGAAGTTAGTGGGATTCGAACGATCGTACATCTTACGATTTTTCGTCCGACATCTGCCGGAAAATTGATCGGCCATGTTAAAAAATCTTTATCGGCCCTATTTGTTAATGAGCAGGAAAAAAATAATAGGGTAACAATTGTGGGGTCCCCACATTGCTGGATTTTCCAGCACTGGCTTACTGTCACTTGATTTGGAAAGAGAAACTGTATGAGCTCCTGAGTCAAGCAGTACATATAATATTCTCCCAGTCTGTCGCTACAGTTTACATAGCATATCCGCACCTTTGGCTTCCCCTCTGCCTCTACCCGCACACAGTTAATTTGCAATAAGATTATATAAATAATGAAAGCTGCCGTTTCATGGAGCAATTCTGCTGTTAAACGTCTGTTTCAGGAGAAGCGATATCCAAGCCATGAAGTTCTCAGTGCTGTAAGATTTATAAGGGAAGATGAAAGACTCCCAACTCTCATCTGAACACAGACAGTATCATTACAGCGGACACAGCATTCTGTATAAGAAAGGCAACTAAGGCATTCACACAAATACACATACAAATTCAGCCAGTATAAAAATGTACTAGCCAGGAGAGAGCTGGGCTGCAGGACACTATATAAGGCCTCCATCAAGCTGGAAGGGAAGCTGTCGTTTAACAACAATTAATGCTGTAAGTATTTAGCCCAAGTAAGTACCAATACTAGAGATAAACCTTTGCAGTACCTCTCACCCATATACATACAACATGGGTCTTAAAGGAGCTGCAGTTTGCAGACATACACAATCCAAATATTGCTTTGTGCTGCCCTTGAAGAATTGCAATAGTGTTTCATGTAATCACCAATTCAATTTTAATTAATGAAAAAGTGGCATATCTTTTAAACATTGCTGCAACTTTAATATATTAAGGCCATGGTGAATAAGGGATAGGCAAACAGCAGTCCTCCAGATATGTAACTGCCAGCATCCCACAACTGCCCTCTAAGCAGAGCTCTCCAGCTGGGGTCTTATTAAGCCAGATGCGACCCTTGAAAGATATTTAATGGTCATCAGTCTGTTTAAAGGCTACACGGACTTCTTTTCATGACAATTTAATATAAGTTGTCCCGCTAACACGAAGTGGTACAAATAACGTTCTCACTACTTGTAAGAGATGTATGGTTGCACCGTGGTTATGTGATTACATGTTTATATGTGCTCAGTGACTTACTGTGCAATAGAATGCTGGATGTACATTAATGTATACACTAGTGTATGTGCCTTTATTATTATGCTATTGCACTTATAGCAGCTCTGGACAAAGACACCCTGCGTATATGCTACTTCCATGCAAACCTTGGTACTTTCAGTCACAGGCATGTAGCCCCAGCACAGATCCTGGGTCACAAGTTTGCCTCACTACTCTATGCAGAGTCAGACGGAAACCCTCTCATTCACTACACATTTAGAATATTTATGGGTTTCTGATGAGGCCGGATCTGCTGTTACCATCTAGTTTTGAAGCTTCATTTTGCAGCTCTCTCACCCTTGTACAGCTCAAAGCTCATCCAGACAGACAGAGAATGCTCGGGGGGTACATTAATATACCTCAAAGGTTACAAGACATGGCCCGCTGGCTCCTGCCTACTTATTTCATGGATTATTACCAAATTTGGCAATTTAGCATCTACTCTACTGCAGGGCACCAGCACCACCATCTGTACACAACAAGAAATGCAGCACACAGCCAAAGAATCATTTATAGATAAGCTACAATGCTGACGGTATCCATGGTGTTAAAAAAAAACAAAACATTCAGTAATGTATATCATAAGAATAGTTAATCCTGTATTGCCTGGAAATTATATACAGTTATGCTACTTCTGTGCCCTGCAGAACTCCGCTCCCTGTGAAAAATATACAGTTTAGCCAATCCTGGGTCTATGCATATAGCAGTGCTATGCAACTGCCCCCCCAATAGGTGTGGTTTAAAGTGGGTGTGATTCAAAAAGGGGACTGGTCAATACAATGGCTTCCATTATTGGCCCATCGCCATGTAGGTCCCTCAGTACCACAGAAGTTGGACAGCACAGCCCTAAATAATTCTACTCACTGGGAATAATAATCATAGACCTGTGCCCTACAGAATTATATTCTCTAATAACTACACATAATAATAATAAATAGGGAATAATATACAGTCTAGCTAGTCTTAGGCCTATGCCTTAAAAAAATTCTACTCATTGGGAATAATATACAATGTAGATAACCCTAGCCCTGTGCCGTATAGAATTCTACTCACTGGAAATAACATACAATATAACGAATTCTGTGGTTTGTAAGGTGGTAGGCTGGTGTAAGCATGTACTGACTGAGAGAAGTAATCACTGTGTGGCTGTTTAAAGGAAAACTATATCCCCAAAATGAACACTTAATCAACAGATAGTTTACATCATATTAAGTAGCACATTAAAGAATCTTACCAAACTGGTCTATATATTTAAGTAAATCTTGCCCTTTAACATCTCTTGCCTTGAACCACTATTTTCACCTGACCAGAAATACTACAACTCTAACAGGAAGAAGTGTTGAAGCAAAAGACAAAACTTTGTCTGTTAATTGGCTCATTTGACCTAACAAGTATATTTTGTCTTTGTATGTTTGTGTGCACAGTGGATCGTACAATCCCAGGGGGTGGCCCTTATTTTTTAAAATGGCAATTTTCTATTTATGATTACCCAATGGCACATACTACTAGAAAAGTATATTATTATGAAAATAGTTTATTTACATGAAATAGGGTTTTACATATTAACTTGTTTTATGCAATATTTTTTTATAGAGACCTACATTGTTTGGGGAGTAGTTTTCCTTTAATGCTACTCCATAGATAACCAGCGAAATGCACCAATAATTTGCTAAAGCAAAGTAAACTGCAGATCACCCATTCATTTAAACAACCAGTAACTTCAAGTTTTTTACAAGAAAAAAATATGTTGAGCTCCTCTTCTGAAAGCGATCATGTGATCCATTATGCAGCACTTGATTTCTCCTCCCTACCTTCCTTATAGGAGATAGAAATCCAGCGCCGTATGATGGATCGTCACCTTTTCTGAAGAGGAGCGCATGCTGAGTTTTGGTAAATTATTTATTAATAAAGACTTAACAGGTTTCATTTGTCTTTGTGTTTTTTTCCGTTGTATACTAACGAATTTAAAAAAATGTATTTGATGTTACTGGTCCTTTAAATAAACAAGAAAGGAAGTGTGCCCTGAACAATTGGTTCCGTAATCATGTACTTTGATAAAGGCTGACCTATCCATGTGTCTTTATAGTATGAGTGCAGCAAATTGCAGGTTGTGATTTCAAGAAATGGGTTCACAGACCAGCTTGGGAAATGTCATTGTTTACATCAGTGTTGTTTCTTTGCATACAGTGGCCTAACTATTCACTATACAAACTGATTGGAGTCCAGGTTTAAATAAAATTATGTCATCTAAAATGGTCAATGGAGGGCCACATCCAGTCCAAAAGCCTCCAGGTAGCCAACCCTGATCTATAATTTACTTTGCTGCATACAGTATTCCTATTTGTAGCAAATCTCTACATGCAAAGATCTGTACATTCTTATATTTCCTATATATCTTTACTATGATCAAGGATGGTCTCTGTGATTACAAACCCTCTGTGTTTTATGAATATGCAAATACATCTCTCAGTATTGATTCATTAAAATTATACTAAGAGACATGGGTTGTTATAACATTAGGAAGAATGTTCTTCCTGGACTTGGTCTGTGCTAAACATATTCAATCAATATGTTGGTTATTTTCAGCCCTATAATTTAGAAGAGCTGATACCAAAATGTGGAAAACATAATTTTGGGCAACACAATTTTCAAAAATAGCGGAATTCTTTGAATCTTGTATATTCCTGATGAATAACCACTGAAATACATAGGGCAAGTTGTGCCTGCATTTGTTATATAAAGCAGGGTTTGGCACAAAGAATATTGTCAATCTTCTGTATAGGATACCCCTGCAGCTGCTGTCAGAATTAGAAATACCATCATCTCTGTTAAACGACCAGAAACAATTTAAAATAAATAAATAAATAATAATTTGTTTGTATAGATCGAAAAAAAAAAAAACACCAACACTAATTAAACTTTAAAATCGCAAAGTCTTTATTTAGAAATAACTAACCGAATCTTCTCTTGTGCTCCTCTTTAGAAAGTGATCGGGCGATCCATTGTGCGGCCCTCGATTTCTCCTCCCTGCCTTCCTTAGATAGCCAGGGAGGAGAAATCGAGCACCGCACGATGGATCGTTGCCCTGATGCCTTTTCTGAAGAGGAGCGCAAGCGGAGTTATTTCTCAATAATGACTTTGCGATTTTAAAGTTTCATTTGTGTTGGTGTTTTATTTTTTGATCTATACAAACAAATTTAAAAAAAAAAAATATGTTACTGGTCCTTTAAGCAAAGGGATAACTGCAGCTGTATATTGGCATCATTTAAAGGACCGGAGCGCTCTTATTTCCGCATGTATAGCACATTTGTGCGAACTAGTGGATACAAGAAAAAATGCAGTTAAGACATCAGCAACACTAGCAGAAAAAGTGTTCAGTTCACAGACTTTCTCCATGCCATGCAGAGTATTCAGTGACTGTCTGGCACCTAAGGTTCATAAAATTGCTTCTCAAATTGGTGCTCAAACTGACTCTAATAGGAGTCTGCAAACCAATTAGGTTTAGATCAGTACTTATTTTCTTTGTAGGATACTGCTGCTACTACTTCAGTGCAACTCTTAGGCCTACACTTTTATAGTTACATAGTTAAATCAGGTTGAAAAAAAGACAAAGTCCATCAAGTTCAACCCCTCCAAATGAAAACCCAGCATCCATACACACATCCTTCCATACTTTCACATAAATTATACATACCCATACCTATACTAACTATAGAGTTTAGTATCAGAATAGCCTTTGATATTATGTCTGTCCAAAAAATCATCCAAGCCATTCTTAAAGGAATGAACAGAATCAGCCATCACAACATCACCCGGCAGTGCATTCCACAACCTCACTGTCCTCACTGTGAAGAACCACCTACGTCGCTTCAAATAAAAGTTCTTTTCTTCTAGTCTAAAGGGGTGGCATCTGGTGTAATAATGGTGCCATAAGTAAATGCATGCAGAGGGTGGCTGTAACCATAGAAAACTCAATTCCTCTCATACACTAAAATAAGTTGTTTTGTTTAGCACAAAGGGGCACCGTGTAAATACAACCTGCTATAGAAAATGAGATCCTGTGGCACCTGTAAAAAATTATCAATCTAAATTGTACCACACAATCCCTCCTTGTGCAAAAATACATTATGCATTAGCACTCCTACAAATCTGTGGGCACAGAGAAGTAATTAGCTAAAAATGAGTACTAAATTATGTGTTTTCATAAAGAATTTCTGAACTGTGCACTGGCCTCTAAATGTGTAACTCTGGCTCCCATGAAAAACTTATGCAAAATGCTTTGTGATTCACATGCCTTAGGAAAGAACATCTGATAGATGTGATCTGATAGAGAATTAAACATGGGGCACAGCCTTATGCCTCTAGGATTCGGCATTTTGCAAAGGGTACATTGAAGGGGCATAGAGAGCACCCTAATATACTAAAACCCTGTGGGTACATTTTACCCTTTGCAAAAAAAAATATATAAATATAACTGTGAGCTTATTTTAAAGGAGAACAAAAGCTTACCCGATAATCTTTGCAGGAAGTCAAAGTAATGAGTATAATCCGGCCAGTTAAAACATTCCTATGCATGAGGACTAATGGAGAACTAAAGTAGTAGGATATAAAGGAGAAGGAAAGTCTTCTTCCACTTGAGGGTGCCAAATATGTGAATAATATTAAAACATAGCCTTAAATCCATATGGCTCCTCCTCCCCTGTGGATAACACATGATTTAACACCTTAGGGGCCCCAACAATAATGTTTAAATGCTAACAAACCCCCAGAACAAATACCAGGCATACAGTATGTTCCACAGGCACAGCAAGGCACATACAGGGAGCATAGGGCAAGCAGAGTATGGCACACAGGGAGTATAAGGTGGTCAGAGTATGGCACACAGGGAGTATAGGGTGGTCAGATTATGGCACACACAGGGAGTATAGAGCAGGCTGAGTATGGCACACACAGGGAGCATAGGGCAGGGAGAGTATGGCACACACAGGGAGCATAGGGAAGGCAGAACAGAGCAGGAGACAGAGACACCTATCAGGACCACTCTAAAATGTAGTGAATACAGTGACAAAGTGCTGGTGCCCCTTCAGCAGTTTGTATGAGTGTGAACAGGTGAACAATGTGGGCAGTTTCAGTCTGGGATTTAGGTATGAACAATAGTTACAGCTGTTACAAGTGTGAACAATGCAAGGGGCGATTACATGCGTGAACGATACAGGGGATTACTGCTTGAATTTGAGCTTTAAACAATGCAGGGGCCATTTAATCTCAGTACGGATACTTTTTAAAGATTACACATGGTAAGGAGACACAGCAGGCAGACTTTCATATGGGGGCCACACAAGGGGAGTTGCCAGCCAGTTGGACAGCCATGCTGTATAGTATCTGACCTGTCAGGTTGTGGGCTTGCAGATGAAAGTACCAGAAGCAATACAAGGTAGGGCTACTAATGTACTGCTCCTTTCATTTGGACTCACTGCTCAACAGATAGTAGAAAGTGGTGTTCACTCCTTCATTTTTGGTAAAAAAGATATCTGTCAGGATTCTCTGGTCAGCACAGGGAAAATGATGCAGAGCCAGTGGGTATATAGCCTGGTTGGCAATGCAATTTTCCAACCAGGACATATTGAATCTTCCTTATAATAAAGATACATAGTTCCAAATTTACCCCCGTTGATCTGTAGCTTGTAAATGTTAGTTTGCCTTCACCCTGTGCCAAATGGCCTTGTACACGTTCATTAGATCTAGGTTATAATTAGTGTCTTAGGAATCAAAGGAAAAGATCGTGCAGAGAAGAAAGTACAATTATATTTGTTTAACGTAACCTTAACTGCATAATTGAATCATCAAGTATTGGCCTTAAATGTCCTACCCTTTACTTATCTTCATTTCAAACAGTAGAAAGGTTATTATAAAAAAAAAAACCCCAAGAGCACTAATTAGCTCTGATAATTCTATGTAGCTGCACATCCAAACACCTCACCTGCTTCTGTCCTCTTTATATTTATCTGCTAAAATATTTGTCTCCTCAATAGTCTATTGGCACATGTGGTGTTTTATCTGCTCCTACTGAACCATAATCAGTAGCACTGACAGAAATAACTTACGCCTATCAATCCACACACAGAGTCAGATCTTGGTGAAAAAACTTTCAAATGTGTATTTTGGGCCACTACAAGGAGCAATTGTCATGTCCTCAGTGAGTGAAAAAGCTCCTCTCCTACAACAGTCTCTCCCCTCTCAATTACTGCCCTACAATTCTTTCCCCACTAACATTCCTCCCATCCAGTCATTCCTCCATTAAAGCATTCTATACATAAAATAAATAAAAAAACAAATATTATAATAGTATTGTAGAAGTGATAACTATATTGGCTAACAATAAAAATACATTGCAAGCTTTCGGAGCACCAAGGTCCCTTGTCACTTCTACAATACTTTTTGTATTTGTTTGTTTTGTCATTTGTTATTTTTGCTACTGGCTAACACGGTACCACAGTTTTTGTTTTAGGCTTAGCACTCTATACAGAAATAGTGTTCCCTATTACTCCAATACAGTCGTCTCCCCAAAACTCCTTTCCTACAGCTGTCTTCTCTCTCTGCTGTTATTCTTCCAAACTGCACTCTCTGCACAGTGTTCCCTATTATGCCTCTACATCTCTCTCCTATAGCTCCCCCCCCCAAACTTTCCTCCCCTACATCTCTCTCCCCAACTTTCCTCCCCTACAGCCCTCTCCGGAACAGCGGTCTCTCCCTTACTGCACTCCATCTCCACAGAGTTCCCTATTACCCTCCTACAGCACTTTCACTCCAACATTCCTCCCCTACAGCTTATATTTATTTTCTGCTACACAAACTTATAACTAAAAACAAAATGAAAGCTCTCACAGAACGTGCACAGTCTAGGGTAGTGATGCACAAAAGGCAGCCCTTCTATTACAAACTGTGGCCTTGTGCTAGCAGACTCACAAGGAGGCTTCACCTACTGTCTGCACTAAACTTAGATTATAAGGTAATCCCCCCACACACCGATCTCCCTAAGCTCACTGCCAAGTCCATACTATACTTGAAATGGCAGGACTCATTTGAATGTCGCAGAGGCCCACCAGCACAGAACTCCTCACCAGCCCAATAAATAGTGACTGCCTATGGAAGCCCACCATTCTCAGCGTGGCAGCCCACCATTCACTTTTGTTCCTCTCCCACACTGGTCTTAACGATGGCATCACAATCACCTCCATATCCTCCTCACAACTACTTCACTGAGGTCCTCTTGCTCACTGATTGTAGTGTGACCCCCATCCTCTCCTGTGCAAGAAAGCTATTACAGGTATAGGTTCTATTTTTTTAAATGCTTGGGACTTTGGGTTTTCCTGATAAGGAGTTAATTGATTTGGATCACCACACCTCAAGTCTGCTAAACAATTGGGATCATCACACCTTAAGCCTGCTAAACAACAGTTAAAGGATAAGTAAACCTTTAAAATAAGTGAATGTAAAATTAATGATTGGGCTATTCTATGAAATTTTGCAATGTACATTCATTATTTATTTTCTTTTAATTCCAAGATATTATGGGATACATGCACTGTTAATGTGAATGAATTTTGTTACAAGAGTGTTGCCTGCTGGTCAGTTTCCAACCAGTCTGATCACCAAGTAGTCAAGGAAGTTGTCAGGAGAAAGAAGGAGGCTGCTCTGATGTTCTTCTGCTTAGGAAAGATGCGAGAAAGGTTTCTAATTATTTTCCTAAGCAGAATAACATCAGAGCAGCCTCTATCTGACCAGCAGGCGACGCTGTTGGAACAAAATTCACTCACATTAACAGTACATGTATCCCTTAATATCTTGGAATTAAAAGAAAATAAAGAACGAAGGTACAAAAGTGCTTAGAATAGCACCCTCATCAATTTTACATTCACTTATTTTAAAGATTTACTTATTTAAATAAACTAAATATTGTTTTGCCACTAATATGATTTTTTTGCAGCTTAGCTACCATTAAAAACAAGGTACTGTTGTATTATTACAGAGTAAATTTCAAATTCAAAATTCAAAGTTAAAGGTAAAAAATAGCAATCTCTGCTATTTGAACTTTTATATATCTCTAAGACACGTTCAGTCACTGAAATATCCCCACAATCAAGAAAGGAACGTGAAAACTGATTAAAGTTTCATATTGAGACGTGTTGTCTTATTTTTGTCCTATGAAGGAAGCCTTGGTATTCTACAGTTCCCTTATTTCTTGAGAAAACGGAGATCATTTTTTTAAAAATTGGCATTATTTGCTTAAAATGAAATTTACGGGAGGTGTCCTTTCTGTTATTTGGAGGTGTCTAGGTATTGGTTCCTGAAGTACCTGTACCTTTTATAAAGAAAAGAACCTCTTGCTTCCATAAAGACAGTACCGGTTTAGCTTTCAGCCTCTTATAGCATATTAAACATTATACTAGGAGACAGCCAATTGCAAGGCATAATGGAGTGTGGTGGTATGACATAACTAGTAGCAAAAATATCCCTACAAATCTGAACACCAAACATTTTTAAACATCTCACCCTACAATAGTGGATCTACTATCATTTTTATTGCCAGCAGAGGGAGCTCCTTACTTACAAAAAAATCTGCAATCAAAAATCAGTTGAAGACAATATACTATAATTCAGCAGCGGATAATGGTATTGCAGTGTCCTTCTTCCTGCTGCTACTGCTGAGTGCAAGACAAAACGGGTACATATTTACTTGGCTGCTCAGTAACCCTGTCTGTAATCCAGAGAGAGAAAGCAGGCAATAACTAAATTATGTATTGATTGGGCGCCAGTTATACAAGCTCTTTGGAGACATTAACGTCCGCAAAATAAATATCCTGCAAATCAGGAAGCAGAACATTCAGCCCAAACAATGCACTTATATATAAGTGCATGAATTACCCAATTAAGCAAATTATGTGCAGGGCCATTTTTCTTATCATTTATGAGAAATTCCCAATCTAAGGCCTACCAGCAATGTGCATATAACATACAGAGATTATCTGTAAATCGACACCTTTAATATAGATTAAGGGATAAGAAAACGTGTTAAACCTTGAGAGTCAAATTGAATCTACACCTTCCCCTTCCCAAAAATAAAATGCCCTGGTGTCCTTCACTTACCGTCCTGGAAAACCCGCTCCACATTTAGCCCATAGGTGGCACAGGTCTCATAATAAGTGCATCGCTTGAGGTCACTGGAAAGCTTTCTCGCCCGGCTGTCATCAATTACACGGGGGTTACTGCAGCTGATAGCATCTGTGAAAATACATATCATTCTCTAAAATAGTTCTCTAAATTACAGAGAACATGCCAATTCCATGTATTAATGATATATTTTATTCATGGCAGGAAATCGTAGCTCCACTTTACCGGGCCTCATTAAAACCATCATGAGCCAGTTAGTTGCAGGTAAGAGCAGAGGTGTCAAAGCTGGAGAAACTCAAGCCCAGCTGAACACTAAAAAAATAAACTAGCACTTCATGGGATTCGGTCATGATTTTTATGATGTAGTTTTTATTTCTAAATTACACTGTTTACACTGCAAATAATTCCCTCTACAATATAAATTTAATTCCTGAACCACCAAGAGTATTTTTTTTTAGTTGTAATATTAGTGTGTAGGCAGCTATCTCAGGGCATTTTGCTTGGTCTTGGTCAGAGAGAGCCAGCACTTTAGGATGGAACAGGTCCTCTAGTGACCAATCAGAAGTATAACATGTTACTTAAAAAAAAATCCCACATGCATGCTTGGAGATTGCCTATGACTAAGTGCTAGGTAAGCATGAAACGCGTTAGGCTCCATGTGGGGAGTATTTGATATTTTAAAATGATTCAATAAAAGAATATTTTTTATCTTACAAGCATGCATGTGGGATTTCTTTGAAGTAAAATGCACAAATGTCTGGCTAATTGGTTAATGTATTTTGTAAACCTTTTGAATTGCATTTACATATATATGAGTTAAATGTGCCCTGTTGTTAGTGGACTGCTGTTTGGCAGTGGCCAGCAGGTGGTGCTGTACTCCCACTAACAACAAATCCATGTTCTGAGCAGCAGTGCAAATAGTTGTAGAGGGAGCCAACTTCTCTCACCTTGAGTGCCCACCAGCACCATAGGGATCTCACTGGTGTTGCGGTAGTTGGCAAGGCGGCTGTAGTAGTGATAAACTGTCTGAAAGCTGATCTCATCTTCCAGGCTGAAGACAAAGATGATTGCATCCACCCACATGGCAAACTGGAGAAGGGTACAAGGTGTGAGTGAGAAAAACAAATGGAGAAAGGGGGGAATAGACAGAGAGAGAAAGCAAGTAAAGGAACAAAGCTCACAGAAAAGACCTTCACTGCTCTCTCCTACAGCCAGCCTTGAAAGAGGGGAAAGACAGAATGAAAAAAAAAACATAGAAAAGGCCAGGGTGGGACAGAAGCATAATGATTCCAGGAAAATTAGACAGGGAGATAGCAGGGGCAATGGCAGGCAACAGATGCCAATTGTGACCAGAGAAGAAAAGATAGGAGAAAGAAAAGATGGGAGAAAGAAAAGATGGGAGAAAGAAAAGATGGGAGAAAGAGCGGGGCAAGAGAGGGCCTGTAAAGGAAGCCAGGAGGATAATAATACAGGAACGAATGAATGAAGGATGAAGAGAATGGGAACAGAGCCAAAGCAGTGGATTTTGATGACCAGGTAAAAGTGTGAAAGAGAAATAAAGAAAACAACATTATAAATGAAAAGAAGCAATTGAGTTGTGCTGCCAGAGACTGCTTACTTGTGCTTCGGGGGGTCCCCCTTCATCCCTGATCAGAAGAAGATAGCTCTGTCCATCTACCACAATTTCCTTCTTGAACCTCCCACCTGTCACAAAAGTCACAGAGTCAGTCAGGGCCAGAGTTTGAAAGGGGATGTATCAGGGAAAAGCGGGTGGATGGAGGTCTAGGGACTCAGCGGACATTACTTGTGGAGAACAGCAAGACAACAACTTAGCTATAATACTAGATCTGCATGGTAAATGTATGGGCAGGATGTACTATTAAGGAAAAAGAAGCAACATGACATTTTGTCGTTAAAGGAACAGTAACACCAGAAAATGAAAGTGTAAATAAAATATCATGTAGTGTTGCCCTGCACTGGTAAAACTGATGTGTTTGTTTCCGAACCACTACTAATGGTGGAAATTAAAAAAAGGCTATATGGCACAGGTTAAGTAATGGATACCAGATAACATTATGTTCTACAGAGTTTATCTGCTATCTGCTGTGTAACCTGAGCCCTTTTTCCTTTGAATGGCTGCCCAATTGCTACACAGCAGCTTATTTATATAAACAATAGTAGTGTTTCTGAAGCAAACACAGCCGTTTCACCAGTGCAGGGCAACACTGCATTACATTTTTATTTACTTGAAAACAATTAAATTTTTTGGCATTACTGTTCCTTTAAAAAACATTTCTATATAAAAAGTGTGCCGTTTTTTAGCATGTTGGATCAATGGCCTTCAAGTCTCAAGCAGTTTCCTGACAGAGGTCAGTATACGGAAACCAGCCGTTTCTCAGTTTCAAACCTGATCCTCTGGAGCCTTAAAACCTAGCAGGGAGAGGTGTTTGCCATGGGGTGGCTTTAGCTCCATTGTACTTACATCAGGCTGAAGAAGCAACACCCATAAAGTATGTAAGCAGTGCTACATAACCATGCTCATGCGCAACAAGACACCATTGCAAAGTGGTCCCTTATAATAATGTGACAATAATGTGTTACTGAGCCTAGTGCAATTGGCATGGGAGATCTCATCCCTGGCAGGTCAATAAAATAACAATAAAGTTCTTCCACAAGCAGTGTCTGTGTTGGCCACAGATGGGGAGGGGGTAGGACTGTGCCAAGGACCATCAGGCAGGGCAATGCTGCATAACAATGTCTTCCTCTCCATAAGGGTCTCCCCAACACAGCACAGGCCTTGTTTGGCCATAGATCTTTTACAATAAACTGTGGCCCCATGGCCAAGAGCTCCCTCCCCAACAACAGCAGTGCCCTTCAGTGGCTCAGTGGTACATAGGGTTACAAATAATGAAAGGCATGAACCAGCACAGAACAATGGCAGACTTGATGAACAGGGTATACACACACATACACAGCAAATCAACCCACCCACAGACCCCAAAACTATCATCCTGATACCATGACCAAAAAGGAAGTATTAAAGTTTATTGGCTATAAGCAACAATAAAGAAAGACAATTCCCAAGCACAAATTGTCTGCCTCAATAGGTTTAGCAGTTCAAGGGTTTTGCAGGAACTTTGTACATAATCTTCAAATAATTTGATAAATATCTTCCAACTCATATATTGTAGAACAGTGTATAGTGCGAACTATGCAGGTGTATTGCTATTGTTAGTATGGCTGCAACTGCCACATGCACATAGTTACAAATGGAGGAAAAGTGCAGACCAAGAATCAGTCCCAAGGCTGGCATTAGCTTTCTTCTTTGTCTGCACCCCATACCAGGCCTGGATGCAGGCACAACTGGCGGATTCTGTGTGGGGGTTCCATGTGCAGGACAAATAGAAAGCTAATGCCAGCTTTGGGGCTGATTCTTGGCCTGCGCAAAGTGGCAAAAAGGGTTTGCCTTTGCTAACTGGTTGGTATAATGTCCCTTTAGATATAGTGGTGAGGACATGGCTGCTCATCAGCACAAATCATTGCTCCAGCTTTGGGAGATACAATATGGCTTGTATAGCAAAAGGAAAAAAAACCTAAAGTCTTTGGCTCAGCAGAAGCACTGGAATGGAACTATAATAATGTATAGTTCTTGCACACAAACTTGCAATTGTCACATTAATTGCCAGGATGTCTGTTGTAACAACAATCTGTGCAAATGCTGAAGAGATGTGTTACACAAACCTGTTGCAAAGGTTATTCAACACAATTATTCTGCCACAAAAAGTTAAAAATATTGTTTTGGGTGACATTTTTCTTTCATTTCTGATGTAAGATTAAAATACCTACAGTATCGAACAACTGCAGATCCGAGTACAAGGTACTATGGATACTTTCTTTTGTATTCTGGTTAGCATAGATAAATCTTGTAACTACGTATATAACAACTTTGCTTTAAATGAGAATACTATGTCACTTAGATTTCCTGTGTATGGTTTATCTGTAATGTAAGTGGGGGACTACTTTCTTCCATCTTCTTTCCTTACTGTTTTTCTCTTTCTTTCTTTTAATTTTTTAATTTTCACATTAATACATACTGAAACTGTTGCTATACTTGTTACTTATTAATGTCTTTGATGCAACATGGATTCTTCATTTTAACTTTTCTGTTTTAAACAGGAAACATATTTTTGTATAATATAGAAAAAATGAACGAGTTTTATCTAGATCCAAAAATCCCTGAAATATCTATGTCGGCTGTCACATGATAAGCCTCGGACTACTGACGGACACATGGTTATACGTATGCACTTGTTTACATGTCGACCATTAAAATTAATGAATTAAAATGCTGCCTATAAAGAGTTCAACAGAGCAATAACAATTAAAATTAAAGACATATTAATGTCGGAGGAGTCCTTCCTCGAGGAATAGTGCTTTGTTTTGACCCAAGTTCTATGAAATCCCCTTTAAAGGTGGAACAGAGTTCTGAGGATAAGAAGAGGTTGTAGAAATATATTCATGGACTTTTCTGGCCCACGGCTTTCTTCTCTGCAGATCACAGTTTAGCATCTAGCAGACAGCTGGGGCACTTATAGAGTATAGAGGGTGATCATATGCTCATTGTTGTAATAAAGCAAAGCAACAAGTATCAGCCAATGAGAATACT
Source organism: Xenopus petersii (assembly GCA_038501925.1). Taxonomy (NCBI): domain Eukaryota; kingdom Metazoa; phylum Chordata; class Amphibia; order Anura; family Pipidae; genus Xenopus; species Xenopus petersii. The sequence goes on along the minus strand of CM076689.1, from coordinate 46,810,927 downwards.
TGGAGTTGTTTTGCAGTTGTGCCCCTAGAGAACTGTAAAAGTCATATTCGCTAAACAAAAACACATTGTCCCCTCCTTGTTATGTGCAAAGGTGTGTGGAATTTCAGGGCCAAGTCAAAATGATTTTCTTGGTTACTAAACAAAAGCCATGGTTCATATACTACAAAACCATTCCCTGTCCAGTGATTTTCTTGCTTTCTCTCTCTAAACACTAGATGCCAAATGTGCTGCCCTCCAGTCATTCTAAGCTGCAACTCCCAGCATAAAGGGTAGAGCCAGACATGGCTGATCTAATGAATGGAGAGACAGAAATATAGGACATGTTTAAATATGTCACATGGAGGAATAGATGTCTAGAAAACAAAGTTATAATTATGGAGGAAATGAAAGCCCTTAAGAAGAACCACAGTTTTAATTCAAAATCCTTTAGATCCAGAAAGATCAAGCAAAGTCACTTCATTAGATAGATTGCAACCTACATAGCCAGCATTACAAGTCCATGCCATAACATATCAATCCATCTCACACCCAGTGCTTAGTCTGTACCTCCACAATCTCCGGCGTTCTTTTACAGTAGGAAAATTATCATCAGGATAACCATTCTTTCAAAGGCCACATTGAAAAATGATGTACTTATCCTATCTACTTCAATTTCACATAGCAGCAGCTTGCATTTTAATTTCAGATACATTTTCCAAAAATAGCATGGCAAGTCAAACAAGCAGCTAGGAACAGTATCATGCAATTTACTAAGCCCCCAAAAAGCTGCTGACTTCACTATAACTTGTATGATGACTATCCGCACCAAAGCTTGACATAAGCATACCTACTAAAAAACCCCAGGAAGACTTTAGAACATTAAGACAAATGATGCCTCTACATGACACAAATTCTAGAGGGACATGGAGGGTGTGGGATGAGAGTAACTCAAACTAGGAGATGTAAAGGTAACAGGAAGATAGATGGAGGAACACAGAAGATGGAGTTAACTCTACGTCAGATATCTCAGCCGCCTCTCTGTTTTCTCAGCCCGCAGTGAGGGTATATTTACCTGCATCCATATCTGTAAAGAACCAATGGGAAAGGAAGTGAGGGAGAGAAGGAGCTCAGACAGTCACATACCAGCCAAGGATGGGCATTATATAAACTCAGAGAGGCCGGTGGCCCTGGATACACAAAAAACATCAAAGCAAGAGCAGATCGACTCAGGATATTAGCAGAGAACCAGAAAAAAGAGGTCTGTTATAATGGGGGGATTGTGGCAAACAGGTCAAAAAGACTCCACTAACTGACAGCCCCCCACTGCTCCCTAGAGAGTAGGGGAACAGAAGATTACAAAAAAAACAGTAGCAACTATAATGCATGAATTCCTGATATAACAATAACTGCTAATGGAAATTATTTCCTTCTTCTTACATCTTATCTAGTGGTCATCCTGCATCTACTCTGCAGCACATAAAAGGTTAATTGCTTTCTCCTCCATGTGTGCACCAGAACCGTGAAGCAGCAGCAGCCAGGGATCACCTACTGCTTCAAGGCAACAGGTACTTGTGTCCTGGCCCCCAAAGCAGCACATGGACTTACCTTCAGGGGACTCCTCTTGCACATAAGTACCAGTTAGGTACCTATGCACTAGAGCTGATTTTCCACTGGCCAGGTTCCCCACAATGCCCTGCAGAAGATAAAGAAGAAACACAGGTGAATATTAACACATATTTATAAAGTGAAAATAGGCTTTGCCTATGACTAAATGTTTCTAGCACAAAACGCAAAAGGCTGTGGACATAATAAACTGTTTTACTTTACTACAACTGCCTGATGGAAAATTGCCTTCTCTATTGTATTTTCGGGATACCCGCTCCCAGTGTTGAGGGCTCAGGGCGGGGAACCTGGACCTTTTCCCTTATGTGGTGAGTACCAACTTTACTACTTAAAGACACACAATTAGGTTCTATATTTATAAAGTACCAACAATGTACATTAATAAAACGTTAAAAAACACTTCCTAGATGGATGGACACCCCGGAATGTCTGGCTTCTGAATACCGAGTTCCCATATTATACATTGCATTCCCTTACTCCAGTTAATTGCCCACATTCTTAGAAATGTCTCTCTCTAGCAGCAACTGTTCTTCAAATGTTATTATTGTTCTTATTCCCTATAAGTAAGTTTGTACATTTTAAACTAAAATAAGTACAATGCAGATGAGACAAAATATACTTATTTATTCCCATTCCATGCAGACATGGCTGAACAAATATGTATCTTTTGATTGCTAATGATTTGCAATAGCTACAACTGCTTTGTGCTATTCTTTATTCTGCAATACTTACGATTGTAACCCAGTCTTATCCAATGTAAAACAACATCTATATCTTTAACCTGTACAGTGCCAGAAGGAGCCAAGAGAAACAATGTTATTAGAGTAAAGGTGGCCATACAAGATGCTAATTTGGGCCCTTCAGACCAATTCAGCAGTTTATCTGCCTATGTATGGGGCCCTCAAAAAAGGCCCACCCACCCAAAACCATCAAGATGTTGATCAAGGGCCACCTCAGCTCACTGATGAGGTCCTCATATTCCCCCCACATATTGGGGGAAAGATCCGCTTGTTTGGTGACCTCACCAAATGAGCAGATCTCTTAGTGTATGGCTGGCTTAAGCCACATGTTGGGTAGTAACCTGAAATTGGTTCACAGCTAAAAAAAAGTCCTGAGCTACAATTGTGAGATGTTTCCTGCAATAGTCTACTTGTTTAACCTTTTCTATGCCAGTTAGGTTTGATTTTTTAGTCTGACAACATGCAGAGCAGGATAGATCAAAGTAAACACTAAAATGGCAAATCCCCTATTGTAAAATACATGAATATTGTAAGTCATTGATAAAGGTCCATGACCATATAAATGAACAAGGCCGAGGGTACTTCATTTATAGAATACACAAGTTTAAGTGAGTCATGTAACAAATGACATTACTAAGCACCGTTTATATAGTGAATAAAGTACCCCCTTTTGTAAAATATAAGGATATTATTAGTTACCGAGGAGTTTCATGACCATATAAAAACACGAGGCCGAAGGCCGAGTGTTTTTATACAGGTCATGGAACTCCGAGGTAACTTCTAATATCCTCATATTTTACAACTGGGGGTACTTTATTTATTATAATACACAAATTTTAGTGAGTCATGTGACAGAAATGACATCACTACTCACCGTTTATAACTGATGACATCACTACTCACCGTTTATAAGGATATAATTTACAGGATATTCATGGCTTTTGTGTATTATAAGGATATAATTTATAGAATATTTTAGGCTCTTGAGCAGGGCCAGGTCAGACTGGCCGGGCGCCCCAGACTACACGGCCGGGTCAACCCGCGTACATAGGTGCTTACATAGGCGTAGTTGCATCATATAGCACGCCACCCTTCCCTCAAGTAGACGCGCGCATGAACACGAGGAACAGGACTCCAGACCAGACCGGGGTAAGCGACAGTTAAAGGTACTGTATATGCCAGGCACCCCCCAAGCTTTGCACACTAGACATGTGCCTACTATGCCTACCCCTAGTTCCAGCCCTGCTCTTGAGTATTATAAAGCTATGATTTGTGAATTGGAGCACTGTTCATGAAAGAACTGTGTAAGGGAATGACCCAAATCTCTGCTCCGTTATTACATCAAATATGTCGCAAACTAAGCTGGACATGTTTAAGTGAATCTGTATACATATAAACAGTATGGCCCTTCAGTTCTCATACCCCCACCTCACTCTGGATTTCCATATAACTGCCATTCCTACACAAAAATCTTGTATATTATTAGGAATATGTACTGCCTCTCCCAAAACATAAATAAAATGTTTGCCGCGGACTACATACTTTCCGGTCAGGAGGCTGCAGTCAGGCAGAACATGGCAAGTTGGACATCCACTTAAAATGTTTTGTTGCTGTCAAGGATTTAACCCTTCCATGACACTTATGAAAGCACAATGCATTAATCCTATGGTTTTTCTCATCCCCTTCCACCACTAGCAGTGCAGCATCCAAGCAGAGGTAGGAGCGTGTCCTGAATAAGCAGCAGCCGCAGGCTCAAAGAAACAAAAGGCTTACAGGCAGCATTAAACAAACCATCCTAGGCTGGCCTCTTCAGTATCTGGGAGCAAGCACACACACACTCAAGAATGCTTTAAAGGACATTTATCGGCTATGTTAAAAAAAAAAAAATAGGCAATAATGGGTAATACATAGTTCTGGTTTTATAGGTGCTAAAAACAATTATTATTTTGAAAAAAAACCCTTTATTGGAGCTCCCTTTAGATTTGCTACTGTCCCTGTCCATGTTTCAAATAAGAGGTGGGTGTGTCCTAACGGTTCCTGCCAGAAGCATAGTAGTAGGGGACAGCCAATCACAGTCCTGCAATCACACAAGCAGAGAGATGCTTCAGTTCCCTATCAGGTCAGCCTAGCTGCTGATTGGCTCCTATCCTGCAGTGCAGTGTGCTGAGTGCTGTCGGCTCCCCTGCACAGTCTGGGAATGGAGGCAGTCTGAAACAATTCTTCTATATTTAAAGGAGTATAATGCATTCATACTTGTTTTTCACACAAAATGTCTCCTTTAAGGCAATAGCAGGTCCAAGGCAAATATCCCCACATCCCATCCAAATGATTTCTGGCACTACTGGCCTTGTCCTGCATAATATACACAGACACATTGAAATCATCAAAAAGCAAGATATTTTCAGCCGAAAAAGGCTGCAGTGCTTCATGAGCTTAAAAGCTCCTATACTGTGTGTGTCAGGCACTTTCCACTCAAGTGAATGTGATCTGGACCAAGAATTTTCACATATGCCTAAATGCAGATGGCATAAAGGACATTTTGTACAGCTGCAATTTTTTAGAACAGACAAAATGCCACTGCTCAAAATGACACTAGGATCTCACGCCAAAACATTGTGTGTCTCCACAATTCAATTTTATTTCAAGACCATTGCAAGGGAGAAAGATAGACTTGACTGCCAATGTTTAGCCAGAACACATTGCAAACAGAACATCAAAAATTGAGACAATTTAGAATAGGTCTTGTTATACACTTCTAGTTTTTAATCCAAAGGGCAGATTCAATGGCCGTTGGTGGGTGTATTTTTACCTATTTATTGAAGCAGCAATGCATGCAGCAAAGCTCTTTACTAACAATGGGCATCTGCCATAGGGCCAATGAAAGCAAAAGTATTTAGCTGCCATTATTATTATTTTCACAAGTATTTGTGTGTGTTATGGCACTAGTGAATATTTGCCCACTGTACTGACAATATACACAACACCCCAGGCCTAAAAGAAGAACATTGATCAGCAATGTAATCAAATTAGTGGATCCGTGGACACCATCAAGTCAGACTAATTAAGCCTGATTAAAATGTTCATGCCTTAAACTAGTGATCTGATTACCCTGGGCACCCAGTGAAGCACAGTTAGCACTGTCCCTATATACAGACCATTGTGGTCCTCGGTTAATGGGATTTCCTACTAGCTTGATCAGTGAACCACCATTGGCAATAATTGGCAATTATAAATAATTCCTGTCTGTATGCAGAAGTACTATAGCAAGAAAGCACAAAAGCTAAATTATAAATATCACTGAAGCAAAATCAAGGCACAGTAGGTAGTAAAGCAGTTATGAAATCCTCCCCCCCCCTTACAAGTTAAAAGAAAAAACATTGGTGGTCAGGGGCCCATAGAAAATGAAAAGAAAATGGTGGCCAGGCCCCACCTTACAAGTTAAAAATACAATTTGTGGTCAGGGGCCCCATAGAAAATTAAAAGAAAAACATTGGTAGCCAGCCCCCTCTTATAAGTTAAAAGAATCATAGGTGGTCAGGGGCCCCATAGATTAAAAAAATGGTGGCCAAGCCCCGTCTTACTAATTAAAAATAGAATATGTGGTCAGGGGCCCCATAGAAAATTAAAAAAAAAACATTGGTGGCCAGCCCAGCCCCCTCCCGCCATTACAAGTTAAAAAAGAACATTGGTGGTCAAGGGCCCATAGTAAATAAAAAAAAAATGACGGCCAGGGGCTACCTTCTAGAAATAACCCTTGCTCCCTTTCCAAAGTGAACCCTTACCACATGTAAATTTCTTCTCCCACACAGAGCAAATACTCACATCATATGTAGTGCAAACCTTTCTAAAACAACCCATCCAGGAACAAGTCTCACCTTCTAACTAGAATAAACTTGCCACTGATCCAAGTGCTCATTATCTATTCAGATTAGACCCCCGAAAGTTCGGCACAATCCCTTGCACTAAAGCTGATCATACACTATGCACTTAAGGTGGCGAGTTCAACAAACAAGCATATCTTTCCCCCAATATGCCCACCTAAGGTGGACAATACTGGGCTTAACTTAATTGTTGGCCCTAGTCCAAGTGCAGGCCAGCAGGTCAAAGATTTATCAGGCACATCCAATACATTGCTCTCCAGCTGTTTGCTGGTCTCAAAGCAGCACCTCCAACTGGATGATTTGCTTTAGCAAGCTGCAGGGAGTTGAAGTTCAGCAAAAGCTGCAGCTAGTCAGACATTTTTCCTAGCCAGAAGTAGATGCCAACCTTTTAGAAAAACATTTGGTTGCAAGCATTGGCATTATAAACACATGGACAGAGGCAGAGCTCTCACTCACTACTCACCACTTTGAGTTCTGGCACAGATCTGCTTAGCGTCCATTCCTGACTATTTACAAAGGCATCTGCAAGAGAATAAAGCAACAAACCATTAGGGTCATTCAGCATGTTCTGCAATTGAAATGAACAAGGAAAATGCACAACCAAAACAGGAGTAATAGGCAATGGCAATAGCTATTTTTAAAATCTCCAGGAAAAGAAATGCGGGAATTTAAATTGCAACAAACTGCACTATTTTACACAGACAGAGTAATTTTTTTTAATGCAATGGCAGTATCCAAAGTGGAACCTTATCACTGCATTCATATTAGCAACACTGACATTGCATTTACTGCCTTCCCAGAGGTCTACAGGCATTATATGAACCTGTGTGCAAGCCATGAGTGCATATATGAACAATGGGGAGAAGACATACTTTTTATCTTTTTTTGTTCATCTTCCAAACACTTTTTTGAGTTCAGTTGTTTTCAAACTGTTCCCCAGAAATAAAGACTTTTTTCAATTAATTTCCATTATTTATTTTTTTTTTACTGTTTTTCCAAAATCTAAGTTTAAAGTTGAATGTCCCTGTCTCTGGTGTTTTAGTCTGGCAGCTCAGTAATTCAGGTGCAGACTTTAAAGGGATACTGTCATGGGAAAACTCGGGGGTCATTTATCAACACTGGGCAAATTTGCCCATGGGCAGTAACCCAAGGCAACCAATCAGATTGCTGCATGCATTGTTCTACTTGCAGCTGGCTTTAAAAAGCTAATCACTGATTGGTTGCTATAAGTAACTACCCATGGGCAAATTTGCCCAATGTTGATAAATGAGCCCCATTGCTTTCAAAACCCATCAGTTAGTGCTACTCCAGCAGACTTCTGCACTGAAATCCAATTCTCGAAAGAGCAAACAGATTTTTTGATATTCAATTTTGAAATCTGACATGGGGCTAGACATATCGTCAGTTTCCCAACTGCCCCCAGTCATGTGAATTGTGCCTGCACTTCAGGATGGAACAACTTTCTGGCAGGCTGTTATTTATCCTACTTAATGTACGGTAACTGAATTAGTCTCAGTGGGACTTGGCTTTTGCTATTGAGTGTTGTTTTTAGATCTACCAGGGAGCTGTTATCTCGTGTTAGGAAGTTGCTATCTGGTTACCTTCCCATTGTTCTATTGTTAGGCTGCTGGGGGGGAGGGTGATATCGCTCCAACTTGCAGTACAGCAGTAAAGAGTAGCTGAAGTTTATCAGAGCACAAGTCACATGACTGGGAGCAGCTGGGAAACTGACAATATGTCTAGCCCCATGTCAGATTTCAAAATTGAATATAAAAAAATCTGTTTGCTCTTTTGAAAGATGGAATTCAGTGCAGGAGTTCTGCTGGAGCAGCACTATTAACTGATGCGTTTTGAAAAAAAAAAAAACATGTTTTCCCATGACAGTGTCCCTTTAAACGGTTACAATTTTGCAACATTAACTTGATACATTTCTCAGCAGCATATCTATTGTATCAATTCTAATATCTGCCTGTAATGAAACTCAGTGATTCTACTTAGCAGGGAAGATAAGAAATGTATCAATTAAATGTATCAATTTAGAAGAGTTTACAGGGTCGGTGACCCCCCCCCCCGAGTTGCTTTAAAAGGTGAAAAATGACACTTTACATTTCAATATTAGGAAAACAGTCACACATAGTGTTGGAAAAAGTCACTATTTCTGGTGATCTATCTGAAAACAACTAGTTGTTTGAAGGTGAACAACCCCTTTATATATGAAACAAGGGATGCTGAATGTTACTGTACAATAATATTGCTGTGTTTGATGGTGAGGAAAGAACATGGCTAAGTAAGGTGCTAGTGTCTATAGAGAAAAATAAGGAAGGAGCTGAATAGATTTCGGTTTATGTGATGCAAAAGTACCAAAAGCCAAGCAGTGAGAGAAATCCCTAACACTTCCGTCATTCTATTCACAAGAATGAGTAAAGAACACTCAGGGACACAGTTTTTTGCACAAAAATGTTTTAAAGACAAAACATTCAGAAGCTCATTTACTAATATCGGGCAAATGACAGCAACCTGTCAGCAAGGTGATTACACTGACTGCATTTCTAAAAAGGTGTTTGAAGGAGCAACTCCCAGCATTTCAAACAGCCAAAGGGCTTTGGGATTGTAGTTTGACAGCAGGAGGCAACTACAGGTTTTACCTGTATGTGTACCATCCCTATTCCCAATTTGTGGGAATAATATATTCAGGATTTTAGGATGCAGCATCTCCCTTCATCATGGCAGACAACAAAGGACCCATGATTATCAGCCAAAAATGAACAATAATTGCAGGGGTGGGGTGATCCATTCAAGTCAAGGGTGCTTTGATCTCCACTACAAGCTTTTGCCATAACTATTAGTCTGAAACAAAACAAAACCAACAGCTTTGAATCTACCTAAATTGCCAAGACATGAAATTTAAAGGGGTAGTTCTCCTTTAAGTAAACTGTTAATACGTTACAGAATGCCCTATTCCTAGCTACAATTTGTCAGTTGCCCTTTAATTTCTTATTAAATAGTATTTGCAATTAATTGCCTTCCATTTCTGCCTCCCTCCAGCTCTCACATGGGACTGTCCACTGACAGCCAAAAAATTATTGCTACAAATGTATTCTTGTTACTTTGTCTTAGTACTTTTTCTACCCATGCATTCTGCTAGTTACCTTCCCGTTTCTCATTCAAACCACTGCCTAGTTGCTAGAGTAAATTGAACCCTAACAAACAGATAGCTGCTGACATTCCAAACTGGAAGTGCTTATCAAATTCTATATAATTGCAAAATGTCCAAAAATGTCACGATCTGCATCCTTTTTAGGTTGTAAGCTTGTTGGGGCAGTGCTCTCTTTACTTTTTCTATTGGGCACTGGTTGTTTTCGTATGCAAGTCTGTATGCTCAATGTATATACCCATTAATGTTTGTGCTTCACAAATACAAGCAATAAGATTGTTAATGTGGGTTTAATAAGGTCACATATAATGGTATAGGTCTGATGATCGGTATTAAAATCTGCATAGTACAGAACTACAACTGGGGTATACAGTAGTGATGTAATCACTACTATAGAGGTTAAGAATTATTACATATTTTTAAAAAATAATATTGCTGTGTTTCCATTGCTCTCCATGCTATGTACGACAACTGCACAAAAGGCAGCTGAAGTACCTACCATGGGCAATTCTGAAAACCATGCAATAAACTAGCAACAATTAAATAGAGGTAAAAAAAACAATGAAACCGACAAGAAAAGAGAAAAATCAGGCACAGACCAGTCTCTCTTTATTGCACTGGAACCTTCATTACCAATAACACAAAACAAATTGTTGCCAAGAGGCCTGTAAACCCCATAATCCACCTCTATTTTACTGGTTAATCGGGGGGGGTTTAATCTGCACAAATCCGAGTTATATAATGCTAGATATTTTAGATATATGCAAATAAATGTCAGTATAGCTCAGCTGCAGTGTGAGGGTAGTTTCTGTATGCAGCGGACGAGTCACAAAGGATTCGCCTCCATAAATGCCAAATATTTACACATTTAATAATAAAGTAAATACGAAAAAAAACATAACATCAAATCGATATGGGGGAGGCATTAGAATCTCCAAGTAACAACAATATATTCATGTAACTAAACAAAACCCATTATCTCCAAAAAGAAATAAGATAGTTTGCTATTGGATAAACTCTGGAGGGGGTCTGCAGCAACGTCCAATAAGAGGCCAGCTTGCCACTGATTTCTTGTGCTGGAAATTTCACACACACCGCTACATCAATTAGACTGGTCGGAAGTGAATTTAAAGGGGATCGCCACTCAAAATGACTTTTGGCTGCATGTTATAGTATATTTTATAACTATGCATCAGCATTTCAGGAGTTTGGAAGGAAACAATTAACCCATTAGAGAAAATACAACTAATCTTTCCATGTGCTGAATATACAATATAACTTGGAAAAGGTCCACATGTTCAGATATATGAATTAGTCATTTTTGTGCAAATTCAAGAAATATCTAGGCTAGGGCATTAAATTCGTTTTTGACCCCACATTTAAGTCAAACTGCCCTTGAACTGGGCTTTCTGGTATATTTAGGACCTCTAATAAACATTCAACCTATGTGTCTCCCATCCATGCTGCTCTCAGCACCATTAGCTGCCTAAAAGCTACACTGGCAGAAGCAAATATCCATGAGCAGTTATCATGGCCAAGTAAGAACTTCCTTGTTTTATATAAAGATATTTGAAGCATTTTCTTTCTGTTTATAATTCCTGCACTACTGGCTCTGACTCCTGAAATTATGCAGCGGAAGCCAGCTGATTTGCAGCTCTAAAGGTAAACGGACATTGTTTCAAGAGTCAGAGAACAAAAAAAATGGGCAAATACTGATTTTAACAGAAATATCTTTCTGTGTTGACTTTTTTTTATATACAGCACTATGAGGATGATAAGTAAATGAGAAGGGGCTGTAGCATTGCAGTCTAAAACTTACATCAGGGTTAGGAAGACAACATAACCTGCATGCCAAATGTGGAACTGCAATGACTATTCATGGCCCCTACACCATGCTCAATAAAACAACAGTTATATGTTCTCTGATAAAACCCTTTTACTACAATCTTCCTAGAAGCATACATGTTTTCCAGATTATAGCCCCAATACATGGAAACAGCTGGACAGCACTAGGTTATATTATAATAATAGATATAATACGCATTTACCTGTATATTCAATATTCTTTGCTTCAAAACAAATGCTACACGCAGTCATAAGAATCTATTGTCCCTTTAGATTTTGCACTGAGCCGATTGTCTTGTTCACAGGCTATTCTCACAGGGACAGTAGGCACAACTGCCCCATGACCCATCTGATAGGAGTAGGAATTCACTTCCAAACATTAACAAATCATGTATTTGAAAGACAAAAGCTAGAAGCCTTGGAAACAAATTTTAGCATGTCACCTCACAATACCTCCTCCCTCCCTCCTCACAACCACCTCTTCAGCCTCAGGGATATATATACAGTTATACAGAATACAAAATGAAAATACTATCAGCTGCTGCATACACCCTGGGGCCGCTCATTAATTACCCCCACCACTTGCTTTGCTCTAAGGCTAATTCTGCCAATGCACTAATCTGTAATCTGCACAAACATAGGACACATCCAGGTGCCTAAAGCTATAAGAAGTCTGTATTTCCTAAATCAGCACAGTTTCAGTTTATTCTTCATTCGAGAAAAGGGGCATTGATTTCTACCCTTCTGCTCCTAAGGGAACATTTCAGATGAACTCGGCAGGTGCATTTACCCCCACCCCAAATGCTGCGCTTGCCTCTTCTCCATTGTTTCTGTGTCTTCAATACCTCATACAACACAAGAACCTTCATTCAGTTATAAGCTTGTCTATATAGCTGTATAAATTAAATCTTTTCATATATTTCTACTGCTTCATGCTTCATCCTGTGTTCTATTGCTTCATCCAGCAGGGTTTCCCTTTGTGGGTTGTGGGATACAAAGACACACACATATATATATATATATATATATATATATATATATATATATATACATATATATATATATATATATATATATATATATATATAGATATCTATCTATATCTATATATCTATATCTATATATCTATATCTATATATCTATATATATATATACATACATATATATATATATACACATACATACATATATATATATCTCTATCTCTCTCTCTCTCTCTCTCTATCTATATCTATATATACACACACATATAATATCTATAGCTATATACAGTAAAACCCTTCTGCATTAAGACCGCAACCTACTTTAACCCCTGTGATGAATGTGAATATGTCATGTTTACTTCCTATTTCCAGGGCATCAGTCAGACCACTGTCATACAATGGATAGGATGTTGTTTTAAACATTTTGACTATGAAATAGTAAGTTTTTACAAAGTTGGTTTATGGTAAATGCAATCCTTGAAAAAAACTGAATTGAAGTACCAATATCATTGGCGGGCATGGGTTCACTGGAGCCTATAACAAACTTATCATGGCAACCAGTAAGGTAGTTCTCTATTTAAAATATTAGGAATCATGCCACCTCGCCACACAGTGCTAATGAGACAGTCTTACGCTATGATAATCTAAAACTGTGTGCTGTCAATTGATTGTCAGATCTATAATAGGCTGGAGTACAAAATAAACAGTACCCCATCATCTTGGGTGCCCAGACTTCCTCAGCCCACTGTGATAGATGTGACTCCAAGTCCACACAAACTAATCAGGAGCCAATTTAGCTTTCTGACATCTGAGGGCTTGTGGTCAACTCTGCAAGAGTGCCGGTATAGGATCAGTTATCCAGAAACCTTGTCCTTTATCCTGTTTTCATTGGGCAAAGGTTATTGTCGTCCATAAAAATAAAATTGACCGTCATACTTCCCGCCAGGCATGACGTTAGCAGGCAGCACACGGAGCAGCTCATGTCAGTACAGCTGGGAGTGCTCTGCACACACAATGCATTCTTGGGATAACTCTGTAGGACTGGCAGAGCCAACAATCCTCAAACACAGGCATCCTGCACATTCACCTTCCAACAGGTCAAGCTGACTGAATACAAAATCAAGGTACGGCCACAATGCTGTTGGCACAGTAGATAGGAATTCCTCTGCTTCTACTCTTATCTACAGACCTTACAAACCTGCTTGATAATTTTCTGCAAAATCACACATTTTACCCATTTAAAAGAGCACTTGTTTTGCTTCTTCAGTCACATTTGCAAACTAGGGTTCGGTTCTTTCACCAAGGATTCGGCCGAATAACAAATAATGGATTCGGTCCATCCCTATTTTTTTTTTGTTGTTTTTTTTATTCTATAGCCAGAAAAAATCAAAAAAGGTTGACTCAGACAATATCTGGAAAACGGTACCACAAATGACCATTCATTTATGTGCCACCCTTGTGTACTCCAGCTATTTTATGCATATTTGAAATATACCTGGAAGCTGTGACGTGACCATGAGGCCAATGTACATAGTTCTAGTCCTAGTGAACTTCCTTTGCACCACTGTCAGTTAAAAACACCTGCTAATAAATGCTCTGCTTCGTGCTTGACCCCAAAGCAACTCTAACACCATATGAAGCAATCCATCACAAATCACAATCATTTGTCCAATAACATCAATGAATGTCCTTACCTCTGGGTGATCTCCAACCCCAATATAAGCCATCATAAAAGAATTACCATCACATCCCACAGATGGCACAATAATGAAGTACAACACTAGAGAATGCCTACAGTTTGGTGAATGTGTGGCTGCCAGGTAGAAAACATGTGTCCTAAGAGAGCATTTGGCAGTGTTACTATGTTAAGGCCCCCATACACGGGCAGATAAAAGCTGCCGACAGACCAAGTCGGCAGCTTATAGGCCTGTGTGTAGAGCCCCCCGACGGGCTTTCCCAATCGATATCTGGCCGACAATCAGCAGGTTATAAAATCCCGTCGGATTGCGGCCGCATTTTTTCGTTGATACGGTCCCGCGATACGACCACCCGTTTGGCCTCCGTTCTGATCCGAATCGTTGGGAATCTGGGGCCCACAATCAAATCAGCCCACTTCAATGTGGGAATATCGGGGAGAGATCCGCTCGTTTGGCGATGTCTGTACGTCTATGGCCACCTTTAGTTGCTTTATGAATGGAAGCTAAATTTAAAGTTACTAGAGCACAACACGACCTGTCACCCTTCAATCAGACCTGTCAACAAGCATGCTTTAAATTCTGCATGAGAGCATTAAATAGGGTGGAGGGGAAATTGTATGCGAACAATGAGGTGTAACTGCCAGTGACCAAAGTCAGTTGAACAAATTTGCATTACACTAATAGCTGGTTAAAGATGAGTTAAAATGTGTCCCTTAAGGCACCAAACAGCTATACAGTGGTATCACCAGTGCACATTACATCTGACAAGATCTACAATGTACCCTACCTGTCTCCAAAAGTCAAATCAATCTTAGTTTCACATGTTTGTTAGCAATAACATTACTTCTGTGTCATCTATAATCTCATGTTTATACCGGAGCTGTAGCTAGATACTGCACACAGTGCAACAATGGTAGCACACGAATATCACTGGGCTGTATTGCAAAATAATAAATACAAATATCGGGCCACCCTTTTCAAATGATTTACAAAGTCTATCTTGTTTATGAATAATACAAACCCCCTCTTGAAGCCATATCCCTGTTGCTTTGTGCACAGTCTTTGTAATAATGTAACAAAAAATCAAACCAGGTTCAATGGTCGGGGAAGAAGAAATCTGACTCACAAAGTGGTTTGAGCCCTTGTTGATAAATGTAAAGAGGTCAAAAAAATCAGTAAAAGCAATCACTCATCACACATACAAGTTAAATATATACATATGCGATGAGTTATATTTGTTCTTGTTGCGTCTATGTGTGAATTCTCTCTAGAACAGACAGTAGAGGTGTCATAGCAGGACATTATCAGCTAACGGTGGTATCTTGAATGATTCAGTCACTCCTCTAAAAAGCAAAAAAAGGTCATGTAATCTACTGGGCCAGAGCCAGCAAACTGTCTGCAAAACCACTAGCAATCACTGAAATTATAGGAGAGGGAAAAATGTGTAAAAAGCTCTTTTTTTCCTCTAATTTTTAACAGATGTGCCTGAATAGAAAGAGAAATAATAAAAAGTAAAAAGAACAATAAAACTGTAGCCTCGCAGAGCAATAGTTTTTTTGGGGTTTTTGGAGTCAGTGACCCTCATTTTAAAGTCGGAAAGAGAGAGAAGAGGAAGTCAAATATTTAAAAAGAAAAAATTCAAGACCAGCTGAAAAGTGGCTGAGAACAGGACATTCTATGACATACATACAGTTAAATGTAAACTCGTAAAAGTACTCCTTCTAATCAAGAAAAATGACTTCCACACTGACAAGTCTTTTGGCCATAATGGAAGCTTATTAAAGGTGGAAGGTCATTAAAAAGACATTCCTTTTAGAGTTTTTACAAAGTGGAAATAAACCTCTTCTAAGGTACAAGTCAGTATTATTTTACATATAGGTCTCTTGTCTTTTGTGGCTTTGTCCAAGGCATTTTGGTTTTTTTGTTTTTTTTTAAGGCTTCTAAATTTCAGGATGGGGCCAGGAAAGGGTTGGGAATTTTCTTCAAATGCAGTATAAGTTAGAGAGTGGTATTCTGCTGACAGAACATAAAATAAAAGTATAACAAGGTGTTTTTAGATTAAATCCAGACAAGAAAGGGAAAAACTGTCAAAGAGAGGTCTGGCAAGGTGTGCCTAGTAACAGATTGGTTCAAATTCTTCTTCAAATTGGATTACTATACAATAATTATTTAGCTTACAAAGCAAACTTTTTTTAATAGGAAACAGGGCCAGACAAAAAAATAAATTTTCTGAAATAGACAAGTGGCATAAATGAGTTAATGAGCAGAATTCTGCACTGAAATCCCTTTCTCAACAGAAAAAACAGATTTTTTATATATTTAATTTTAAAGCAGCTCCCTAACACAAGAGAAGACCTGCCTGGTAGATCTAAGAGCACTCAATAGTAAAATCCAGGTCCCACTCTGACACATTCAGTAACATTGAGTAGGAAAAACAACAGCCTGCAAGAAAGCAGTTCCATCCTAAAGTGCTGGATCTTTCTGAAAGCACATGACCAGGCAAAATGACCTGAGATGGCTGCCTACCAACCAAGTTTACAACTAAACAAATACATTTGCTGGTTCAGGAATTAAATTATTATATTGAAGAGTGAATTATTAGCAGTGTAAACAGTGTAATTTAGAAATAAAAATTACATCATAAAAGTCCTGACAGAATCCCTTTAATTCTGCCTGTGCATGGCCACCTTTACAAAACAGAAAAATGTAGCAGCATGTAAGATGGAATCGCAGGTTCAATACTGCATTTCATGAGTTCACCTAAATTGATGTAACAACATCTGCCCTGAATTTGCCAATATTCAAAGTTTCAAAGAACTAGACTTGCAGTGCAATACAAAGAACAGAAAGTGTGCATTATACAATGCAGGCAGACATATGCCCAAACAGCCTACAGTATCTTACAACATATATTGCAAATCTATTTGGACATTCTGCTACTTAGACAGTACAACTCCAACAAGCAATAAATCGTCTTTGTGGCACCAGACCACAATCCCACAGTCGCTTTGAATGGAAAATTTATGGGGCTCAATGACAGCCACTTTGTTGCTGTCACTTCAGACATGCTTACATTTACAAGTGATACATACTTTGGCACATATTTTATATACAGTGTTAGTATGTTACCATAAACAGAATGGACACACAAGGGCAGAGCCAAACACATTATTTAAAGAAACATAGAATTTAAAATGGAAGAAGAAAATGCTGTTTATCCTAGTATTAACTGAATTAAACGGTAGCAAATACCCTACATTTTCTGCAGTGCTGTTGTACCAGCCAGGATATGGAGTAACCCAGTTAGAGAAGAGCCTCAGATATGGGCCAACAAATTCCTGTGTCTTCATGGAGGCTTTGTACAGCTGGGAAGATCCATAGCAAGGAGCAACATAGACCATGATGGAGGATGCCCACCAGTGCAGCCCTCCAAAAGCAATTTTCAATGCAAATTAGCCCCCATGAGAACCAACGGTGGGCTCCGAGGGGGTGCAGGCCCTGATGCAGTCACACCCCGGGTAGTTCCACCACTGATGCTTACTAACAACCTACAGCAGTCCAAAGCTAGAACATTCTGTACCAACACCAGAGATCAAGAACAGATATATGGAGCTACATGAGAACTTAGCATCCAAATGATATTAGATAGCCGCTGGCAAAAGACTGCTCTTCTTCTAAGCTTGTAAGTAAATGAAGAATTTTTGGACTCAAATACTGAATCATCCGGATGCATTTGTAAATTCATATGAATTTTACAATGAGTTCTGTATTTGCATCCTTAGACAGAAAAGGAAGGTCACCAAAAAAAAAAACACCAAAAAAAAAAATATGAAGGTGTTTAAAATGAATGACAATACAATGTATTGTTGCAATGCGCAGGTAAAACGGATCGGTTTGCATTTGAAACACAACTATAGTTTATATAAACAGGCTGCTGTGTAGCCATGGGGGCAGCCTTTGAAGCACAGGATACACAGTAGATAACAGATAAGTCCTGAAGAATTCCATTGCAAACTACAGAGCTTATCTGTTATCTGCTGTGTGTCCTGTACCTTTTCTCCTTTTTTCCCCAGCTTCAATGGCTGCCCCCAAGGCTACACAGCAGCTTGTTTATAAAACCTATAGTAGTGATTCTGAAGTGCAGAGCACTACTATATTATATTTTCATTACTTTAAAACATTTTAATTTTTGTGGCGTTACTGTTCCTCTAAGGTCAAAATTCTATGGATGATATTGTGGCTTTCAGTGTATTTGTATTTCCAACCACGACTAGAAAACTATTCATGTATCCATCACTAATTAAGCAGCATTTTTAGCGTTCCAATTTTATTTCACTGATGTACACATATACACATGCTGCAGAACAACTGCAGGCACCGCTGTAAATGAAAAGAATAATATCTTGCTTGGCACACTTACAATTCTATGCAGCAGTGTGTACATTATACAGAAAGTTCCTTATTTAAAAAAAATATATGTATTAATATTTACAGAAGCAAGTCACTAAAAAAAATTAACAGATACTCAATCCAAAACTCTATCCATGATCCTGCCACCTTGCCTGTCTTTTACTCTCATTCATTCCCGTCCCGTCCCGTCCCCCATATGGTCTCATTAGTACCCTGCTCTTGTAGACCCCCTTAAAAAAAACTCCCAGACAACCCATCTCTCGTCCTCCTTTTTTGTGCTCACAGAGCTCCCTCTCTAACAAACGTAGTATCATTGCTGGGAGAAAAAGCTCAATAAACTATTTCAGAAATGTCAGTACTAAGTAATTCTAACAGGGTCTCTTTTTGAGCCACATATTGCATCATAAATTCCTGCATCCCCCCAGGCAGCATAATTCTGCTTTCTGTGTTTAACTGCTCCCATACTAAAGGGTCATACACAGCAGCATGAGCAGTTTTTACATATGGCAGCCATCTCAGGCACCCAATGGGTTAAATGGCCACACATGGTTTTGTCCATGTCACTTAGCATGTAATTAGAGGGGTAGATGTGAGCAAGTCCCTCTGAGTGAGACTTGTGCAAGCTACTGCCCCACATGGTACAGCATAGCACAAAGATAATGTGGAGGCTGGTACTGCCAGGGCTGGACCAGTGCTCTGCTTAGAAAAACTGCATGCTCAAGTGGTATCTGCCATGTTTATGTAGAAAGAATACAACAAAGCTGACCTCATCTAATCAGCTGTTACACAGAGCTAACGGGCTACATGCACAGTATGTCAGCATACTTTTGCTACTGAAACTTGCAAATGGTCTTTTCTGTGATTTAATTATATATACATTTTCGCTCTGTGGCTTAAGACATGAACTGAGAAAGTATACACAATGCGTCAGTGGCACAAGCACCTCACGGATCTGCTGCTTTTGGCAGTTGTATTGGTGCACAACTACTGGGCCTGGACACACAGAATGTCCCAACGTCCCTTGTATCCTACAAACACTCAAAGTAATTGATAAGTAGCGCCACAAAGAGCTGGGCTCAGACCAATAATCTGTTTTTAAAGGGGATACACAGCCAAGAAACTGTAAAAGAAATGCTAAATCTTAGCATTTTTTTCAGTTAACATACATTTAAAATCTTTATTGATTTTTAAAATCATTTGGAAATGTAATTGCTGTGGAAAAGCCCTTTCTGTCCTGTGGATTATATTCTCTGCACTACTGGCTGTGATTCCTAAAACAGAAATGGATAACAAATGCTATCAACAACAAGTACATTTAAGAACTATGAAACTTGTAATTAAAGTATCCAGCCTAGAACGGAGGTTAAAATCAGCTCTTTCTGTAAAGACCTTAAGAATTCTTAGCGGTTTCATTTATCCCTTTATAGCACCCTCTGGAAATCACTAAGTTTCGGTTCTCCTTGGACCGTCTCCTGACGACAGTTCAAGGAGAACCGAAACAAGTCGATTTGGTGGACTATATAAAGTTCCAATAAATTCACTTTTTATTATGCCTGTGAGAGCTTGCAGCACTTTTAACTATTTCATTTTATTGGGAAGCACCTGGGATTCATTTGGAATGTGGTGAGTGCTAGTATTTATGATTTGTTTATATATATATATATATAAATATATATATATATATATATATATATATATATATATATATATATATAAATATAAATATATAAAACAAGGGAAAGTTGTGCTCACCACTAATTTTTAAAAACCATTAGGCGGAGTTGCACTCAACCCATTATCAATATATTTAGGACTTGGAGACATTTTGTGCCTTAAGCTACTAAAAAGGCCTTACCCTTTAAACAAAACAGGGATTGTTTGTCCATATATTGCAATATATTTAAGCTGGCAATAAGCTTGTTTGTTAGAGTTATACAGGAGCTGTGACCAGCTCTATGTTGTTGCCCCCACCCTTCCCAGCTATAGTCAGGTGATCCCACTGGTGTCTAATAAAAGGGCAGCCAAGTTTGGGAGTTTTACCTTGAAAGCAGCTAGTAAGTTGCAGGAAAAACGTAGTCCCTGTGTAAAATGTATAATGAAGCAATAGAATTCTTAATGAATCAGATGAAAATTGAGCGTAGGACTGGCCAGATATGGGATGACTTTGACGTAGTTGGCCAGCTTAAATATATTGCAATATATGGACAAACAATCCTTGTTTTGTTTAAAGGGTAAGACATTTTTCAGTAGCAGTATGCACAAAATGTCTCTATCTTAAATATATTGATAATGGGTTGACGACGGCTCCATGTGAGCCGAAATGCGTTGATGCACCATGCACGAATAAATATATTTTGATATACAGCTGATGGTCATATATATATATATATATATATATATATATATATATATATATATATATAATATGTATTTGATAAAAAGAAATGTCAGATGGAGAGATGCAGCCACATTTAATTAACTTACACTGGATGCAGGAACTGGCAGCCAAACTTCTAGCTGTAGCTAATATTTCATGTTTTGGGTGTCTCGACAAGGTTAACAAGAACCTTATTGGGGGTCCTTAAGCTATGAATAGGCATGGCACTATGGTCTCCTTTAATTTAGCAAACATTAAATATACAACAGTAATCAAAACATGATATATTATAAATGAATCTTAAAACCATACTTTCGGCCAGAAAGTTGGTTTCTGGACTTAATCTGGGTTCCATTCCAGTCGTAAAAAGGATAACAGCCCTGCCATCACCCAAGTGCCAGCATTGGTTAGGCAACATGGTTTTTCCATAAGGTTTTATGTAATCTGGATGTAGGCTCTATGGTTCAGGCACGTTAATAGAAATATTGGACCAGTTATCCAGAATGCTCGAATAACAATAAAACCAAATGTAAGAGTAACCAGAGCCAATTTTACTGCAATAAAACCAATTCATTAACTTTTCATGAAATTTGCATTTTGTGTGAAAACCAGATGAAATTAAACAGAGGAACTCTATGGAAAAAATGATGCATAACAAGGAGCTCTTAAACAAACTAAGATTTGTTTGCAAATTGCAATGCAAATTTTCAGCCTAGCAGAAAACACACAGTGCTTGCTTCCAGTCAATAAATACAGGGCCATATGCATAAAAGTTAAGGCAGAGAAATTCTAATGCAGCTACAACTCCATATTACTAATGTCATTCAACTATTCATCTGTTGACTATGAAATTTGTTTCTTTTCCGTGTAGGGGCCAATCACATGCAAGCAATTTACTGCAAATACAGATCCTCCAGTCCAAAAAACATACAGTACAAGTAGGTTAACATTGATGAATTGACTAGAGAGTGTGTGTGCATTTCTGTCACAGGGAAATTAGAGTGCAAGCTCCACTGGACAAGTACTGATGCAAATGTTGAACGTTCTGTTAAACTCTATCTAATAATTCAGGGCTGACGCTGGCCAATACCAAAGGTGGGAAGGATCCTTGCTGGCTCAGTGCGTAGTGTATGGAGCCTCTGTCAGACATGCAACATATATTTATCAGTATCCTCTGTATAAACAGTCTGTTAGGTTTCACAGACTGTGAGGGCAGAGAAAGGACAGTTGTCCTGTCTTACTACCAAAAACAATAAGGTCTGAACATTCAAAAAGGATGTTATATAGTGAGAGAGATCCTAAGGCTATACAGCACAGGGCTGCAAGTGACCTTAATTTCAGTGCCCCAAAAGCAGCACATCTGGATACAAACAAAGTGCTAACACCCGCCCAATCTGGACTTTATCCCCAACGCCCCCAGGTTAGCCCCTTTTAACCTCTCGAGTACCATGCAAGTACGCAAAGCTCTATAAACAATATCTACAGTCTCCAAGAAAGCACAGGATGGTGCTGCAGCATTTTTCAGTATTAAACCGTGCCTAACAAAGTACATATTTCATACGTTGTGGAATTTGCTCAAGACAGACATTTGGGGCCTGGACTTGACAGCTTATAAATTAAATCATAGCGAGCAGAAATAAAAAGCAAGATATTACATGCTTCTGTTAGTTTAACAAGAGCAGAAATATTACTTGCCTTTATTCTTTTTATAACCAAACCAAAACCTCCTCAGCACCAAAGGAATATATTCATGGATATTGATTGCAAAAAGCGGTGCACAATAAAAGGTGCAGTTATAAAGCTCCTTGAATTGACGCCATGCACACATTTTAAATGCCACAAAGTCTGCAGGTTTGGTGCAGAAGCGGGTGTTAATAACAAGAACAATATGTGCTCAAATAGGTCACTGCACTTGAATCAAAAAGAATGATTTTAGGTTAATTTGTTTAAACTTAGATTTGCTCTAAGTGCTATAAAAGTTCAGCCTGCAGCTACTTCTAGTATAACAAAAGTATTGTTACATGGTGTATATAGTGAACATACATAAAAGTGTGACACTGCACGTAAACAGCTAGTAAGCGTTCTCCAGTCATGTTGTGACATTGCTGTGATAGGTCTATGGAAGGGCACGCACTCAGCCCATGCTGAACAAACACCAACAAACTTTACAGCTGAAATTGAAGCCATCCGCTCACCATCTGTTGCACAACTTCCACAAATGCACAAATGACTGCAATGTTGAAGAAATAAGACGTTCCTCCTTTGAATATAAGCACATACCACTCTTAATTCACACATGTACATAAAGGTTTCCACATTTCAGATTTATGCTGTTACCCAGAAAGCTTTAAAAATATATTTTCTTGGACACTTTACTTCCATTGGATGCTCAAGCACAACTTTAACTTGTATGTTTGTGCACGTGTGTAACCATAAAGCCTTTATGTTTACGGGGCCGATTCACTAAATTCGAGTGAAGGATTCGAAGTAAAAAAACTTCGAATTTCGAAGTATTTTTTGGGCTACTTCGACCATCAAATGGGCGACTTTGACCTTCGACTACGAATCGAAGGATTCGAACGAAAACTCGTTCGACTATTCGTCCATTCGATAGTCGAAGTACTGTCTCTTTAAAAAAAACTTTGACCCCCTAGTTCGGCAGATAAAAGCTACCAAACTCAATGTTAGCCTATGGGGAAGGTCCCCATAGGCTTGCCTAAGTTTTTTTGATCGAAGGATATTCCTTCGATCGTTGGATTAAAATCCTTCGAATCGTTCGATTCGAAGGATTTAATCGTTCGATCGAATGAATAATCCTTCGATCGTTTGATCGAATTTTCTGCGATAAATCCTTCGACTTCGATATTCGAAGTCGAAGGATTTCAATTCCTAGTCGAATATCGAGGGTTAATTAACCCTCGATATTCGACCCATGGTAAATCTGCCCCTACGTGTTCCTTAAATTCCCGAGACTGGACTGTGCAAACAGCTTCACCTAGATAGCAATATCTCATGGGCAGGGCACTTTGGCGATTGATTTATATTTGTTGTATAGATCATTCATTTTGTGTAAGACAATTTCAGTGATTGCGCCGGGTGTGCACAGTGGGGCAAAAAGAGGCACTTCGAAAAGTAGCATGCAAAGTGCAGCAAAAGGGAGGAATACAGGATATACATAGTGGTGCCCCCAGAGTGGGGAGACAGATGAATAGTCTGGATCTACAGGCAGACAGGAAGGCGATGCAGAAATGTGAGAACACAGGGGGACACAGTCATAGAATAGTACCCACAGTAAGGCAAAAGGAAGGAGTGCATTCTGGGCCAAAAGGGAAGATCAATATGGAAAAGGTAACAGAGGAGAATATTTAGACTGGCATGTACAGAGAGATAAAAGGCTGAATGCACAGTTGTATAGAAGGACCTTGGGGATATGGAGCAAAACACAAAAAGGTGTTAAGGAGTTTAACAGTAAAGCCACACAGGGGACTGCCGAGTATTTTAGCAGCTGCGACTTTTTCTGGTTGGCAAAACTGCAGCCCACGATTGCCTCATATGTAATGCTGCAAACATTGAGCTTTTGCTATTCACATACAGTAGCTTTCAAGTCATCAGCGGGAAGAAACCTGTGTAATGAGGGCAAAACGCTCATCAGTTGCTCATGGGGCAGTTTAAATAAATTTAGGAGGGCGAGCATTTTGCTTGAAGGTGAAGTAAAAAGCGACTGTGAGCCGTAGAGACATAGGAGGAGAGTTATTACAGGTTCCTTCTTGCACTAAACCATGATAGGCTTATGTTGTGTTCTGGTAGCATTCCTTAAAAACACAAGTAAAAACAAATAAGACATTTTAACCACTTTAAAACAATGTCAGTGGCTTAATTAGGATTTTGTTTTCCAAGAGTCCGAAGGAGCTACAGGACCCAGAAGTGTCGGATCATGTCACATTGTTGATACAATGTCGGGTACAGCGTCTACATCAGACAGTCGACACGATCCAACAATTGAATTACTTACCTTATTTCCCTTGCATCCAACGCGACGCCTGCGATTTTGCGCAGCGTGTCGGATTGCGGCAAAATTAGTCGTGTAGTCCTGCCCTAACTCACAAAGGCCTACACAAGCTGCCTGCATCACTCATAGGGATGCACCGAATCCAGGATTCGGTTCGGGATTCGGCCAGGATTCGGCCTTTTTCAGCAGGATTCGGATTCAGCCGAATCCTTCTGCCCGGCCGAACCGAATCCGAATTTGCATATGTAAATTAGGGGCGGGGAAATCACGTGACTTTTTGTCACAAAACAAGGAAGTAAAAAATGTTTTCCCCTTCCCATCCCTAATTTGCATATGCAAATTGCATATGCAAATTAGGGTCCGGATTCGGTTCGGTATTCGGCCGAATCTTTTGCAAAGGATTCGGGGGTTCGGCCGAATCCAAAAAAGTGGATTCGGTGCATCCCTAATCACTCAGACTCCCATGATATCAGCAATCAAATGTGGTTTTGATTTCATCTTCCTGAGAAGATCAGGGTAAACATGGACAATGCATTCTTGCTCCACCACTAGTTATCAGAAAAGAGAGGCAAACAAAACACATCAATATGAGAGTATTTGCCATTGATCAGTAAAATATCCAGACTGCACACAAGTTAAACTGTGTTTATGTATACCCTAGCTAAATCAACTTGAGGTACAGGTGTGATCCGTTATCCGCAAACCCATTATCCAGAAAGTTCCAAGTTACGGAAAGGCTGTCCTGCATAGACTTCATTTTATCCAAATAATTCAAATTTTTAAAATTGATTTTCCTTTTCTCTGTAATAATAAAACAGCTCCATGTACTTGATCACATCTAAGATATAATCAATCCTGATTGGACGCAAAACCAGCCAACTTGGTTTATTTAATATTTACATGATTTTCTAGAAGACGTAAGGTATGAAGATCCAAATTATGGAAAGATTTGTTATAAAAAAAACCCAGGTCCCAAGCATGCTGGATAATAGGTCCAATACCTGTACTACAAAACAATGATGGAGGCAAAATGGGGCAGACTGCCTGCTCACAAGGAGGGCTAGGTTTCTTAGGCGACAGACTAATATCACACAAACAATATGCAAAAGAAAGAACCAGGACTGTTAAAAAATGCCTAAGGGTAAATGTCGCCTTCCATTGCTCTCAGCTGTCGCGCTAAATGGGGTAATTACAGCGATTAGCTCACCTTTGTACCTTCTGGAGCCACAGCACATGGCCAGGATGTAAGGGTAAGGCCAAAATGGGCGTTTTAGGGAGATTTGGTCACCTGGCGACTAATCGTCTTTGTGGCGACGAATCTCCCCAAACGCCTTCCCTCACTCTGCGCCGGCTAAAATGAAAAAATGCCAGCGCTAATCACACGCGCTGGTTCTTTTTCCAAAGTCGCCTGAAGTTGCCTCACGAGGAATCTTTGGTTCAGTAATAAGGACATACTTTAGGGTTACTTTACTTTTACCAAATACATTAAGGTGACAATGACATCTAAATAATACAGGAATCATGTGTATGTCACCCAGTCTAAAGACCAGTTATAGTCAATACACTAAATCCTGGGCATTACAAGGTTCTGAAAGGTTGCTCTAATTCTTGCCCTATGGCTCAGAACTCAAAACAGGTCCTTATACAGTTTATGGTGGATTCCCTCATGAATATAGTTCTTCTACAACAGAAAATAGCCATTAGACAAGGTATATAAGATGTCAAAGAGGGGGCATACATACACACTAAATTTCAACTTAACAGTGGAACACAATGCTTAGAAAATGGATTATTCAAAACTCTTCTGCATGATATTTTTGAACCAAATCAAGGGCATATTCTGTATGTTAATTTGTCAGATGTAACATTTTGGCCCACATTCCATTCCCTATGATGACACTATGGGGGGAATTCACAAAAGTGTCGGTAAAATAAGTCACCCAGTAGTGGCGGTCGACAAATTTGTAAAATGACGTATGAACGGCAAATTCACAAAGGCAGATGTTACCATCTCTGAATGTGTCGTAAGTCTGACAATTTTCTAAAATGTCGTATATCTTTTCATCGTACAAACGACATTTACCAAGACTTTTTAAACGACAATTTGTCTGACATTTTCATTTTGGAGAGCCTAAAGTGTCTGAAAAATTGTCGGTAAAAAAAATGAGTTTACGAGTAATTCATAAAAATGACGGGAAAAGTGGCGCCGAAAAAACCACGCCCACTTTTAACGACACTAATTCAAAAGTGTCGCACATGTCGGAAAATTGGCAGAGAAATGCTCTGTGAATTTGTTGGCTGTTGCTACAATACTTTCTACGACATTTTAAAGACATTTTTTCGTTCCTGACACTTTTGTGAATTCCCCCCTATGAGAAGCAAAAAGCGTTTGTTTTTTTTGGGGGTTTTTTTTAAAAAAAAAAATCACTAAGGAGTCCACATTCTCTGCTTATCAGTTGGGAGGTTGCACTGTGTCCAGAGAATAAACATTTCTTTGCTTTGCCAACTTTCAAAGTGATTAGTAGAAATCCCACACTCATCCAACAACATTCCATGTATTACTCCTGTGCCCATGAAGCTATGGAAATCACACTCAGAAGTCTCTCAGACTCAACACAGTTCTTCTAGGAGCTTTATTCTTCATCGCCCCTGCAGCTGAAACCTATTGCAGCATTTCTCTATTGCAGTCAACTATGAAACAATAAATGCACAAATGCTTTTAATTATGGCCCATGCTTCCTGGACCATATGGCTCAGCTCTAAATAGCATCTTAAAACCTCAATCACAACAAAGCCTTCATTTTGAGAAGTTTATGCTTATTACAGAATCTGGTACCGGTATGTAACTACCCCTTTATAGGCCCTTTCTATTTTTTTTAAAGACCCTTTTGGCTTCTATGGCTGTAAACACAAACGCAAATACAGAGAACGGATGTCTCCCCTGCGAGATGGCTATTGCTTGTATCTGAACATTGAATAAGTGTGACAGGTATCAAAGTACAATCCTGCAGCCCGTACACGTGTGTTACAGTGTAGTAAAAGTGACCCAGTGACCCAAATTACAACAAAAAATATCCTTTTACCCTAAGGGTTTAATGGGAATGGGAGCACATACTGCATTTAGTTTATTCTAGAAAATTCCACAAAAAGGATTGTAGATTATGCACGCTCTGAGTAAATTATACAACATTTTAGGCAATCGACTAAACAAGTTCTTTTTTTTAGTAACCAATGGCTTCTGAGATGTAGCCAGCTCACAACTAAAAGCTAAACTATTAGAAAATGTGGATATCAATCATGGGCCCTCCTGCACTACAAACATACTAAGAGATATATGTCTGCGTATTATATGAAAGCACAGGACATAAAGTATTCGGACCAAGTTACATATTACTAAAACCAACATGTCATGTGGTTGCAGAATACCACGCAAGCTACTATTACATGCACCAGAATAGTAATATACATGCTAAAATTCTATTAGCGCATATGCATTTTCTTCATAGATATACCACTACTGTTCATTGATACCAGTAATGCACAGATTCGTAACCTATGGGTGAGAACCAAAATATGGGCCCCATGCTGTTTAGAACAAGTCTCCCTGGACCTTGTTAATAATGTAAAGTTGCATCATTTAATAGAGTATAGTTACTAAAACAAGCTGCATAATGAAACCAATTTCTTGGTCACAAAGCTGATTTCAAACTTACGTCGAGTCCCAGGAGAGAAAGCGTAAGAAACATTGCTATACTGGAAAATATTACACCAACATCAAAGAATGTTCTATTACAACTAATACAACCATATGATGACAACCTCTACAAAACTCTTTAAAAGAGAAAGAAGCACTACGGGTGGTACCTTGGGATGAAAATTTAATTGTAAGAAACTTTGAAAGATACACTAATTACACAAGTTATTTGTAAAAGCAATGCTGTTTCTGACTCTAGAACGAATGTAGCAGCAGAATTCAGGCTTCAAGGAAAGCCAAGTTCTGCTACTTTGTTTCAGGAGTCAGAAGCAGAGAACAGATAAACAAATAAACTTTCAAATGCAATCGCATTTACAAATAAAACAATTTCTGTATAATTAACGTGTATTCAAGCCTTTCAAATTATTTTTTATGGGTGGGGTTTCCCTCTAAGTAAAAAAAGCACACTACTAGAGCAACTTAATAATATGTTTTAATGACAGAACCTAATCAGCTACATTACTTGGTCCAGAAGAACAGCTTGTTATTTCCAGGTTTACAGAGGGAACCAGTCTACCTATCTGCACCATTGATTTGTGGGCGGAACTGATGATTTTATTACCAAATAAACATGATTGTAAAGCTTGAAGAGAAATATGCAGCTAAAATAGGAACCATGCTCCATTTCCAAACATATGGTCAAAGAAAAAAAAGCACCTTTAAAGGGAGATCCATTAACACTCTCTGTGCTGGACTGAATGTTATCTGTTGCGGTTCTTTTTAAGCTGCTAAAGTATCCTCTAGATCTGGAATGAGCAGTCCTGGGTGAGTGGCCCCCGAGGTAAGCAAATGAAGCTGGAGAGCCATCCTTCCTGGAGAAGATTCCACTGAAGAACCTGAGCAATTTCCTCTCCTGGCCTTTCCTGTCCAACTCCAGCTGCTCAGATAGCTTGTGGAGGTCACTGTTATCCAGGGTCCTGTTCTTGCTCTTGCTCCTTTCCCATCTCTCAAGGTCTGTGAGGGGGTCACTTTTGTTCAACACTTCTCCCACATCCAGGGTATTCCTCTTTTCCAATGTGTTGGGATCAGTGGCAGACATGTGCATTTGCTCCCTGACTTCTGGCCGATGGTGAGTGAGAGAGCTGGAACTGCTATGGTGCTTGTCTCTGGTCAGGCTCCTAATCCTCAGCTCTCCATTCCAATGGCGAAAGCTGAAGCTTCTCCTCAGGAGACTGGGGTGTCTCTTCTCAGAAAGCCCCTCTGGCCCAGTTTTAGCCAAGTCCTCTGATATGACTGGTTTTAAAGGTGTTGAGGAAGAGATGCCCCTATCAGGGGACTTTGTGCTATTGTAATCCAAGGGCTTTGGGCAGGACTCTTCCTTAGGGACGATTTGAGGGCTCTTAAGACCATGGTTGGACCTGGGAGCCCTTTCATTTGTATGGCAGCTTCCTGGTATCTCCACCACAGGGGAGACTCTGTCTTTAGCACAGCTGTCCCAGGGCTCTCCACATCCAGGTGACTGGTCCACAGGTGAAGCCCCAATATTGCCCAGCTTCCCCCCAGACTTGCTCACTCTCAGCCTGCCCAGTTCCAGCTGCCCGGTACTGCGGCTCCTGAAGTTCCTGAGGCCAGTCTGTATGGAGAAGCTATCCAGCTCCTCTCCCTCCTCCTCTGGACACCTCTCCAGCCGACCCTCCGCCAGCAGCTCCTTCTTCACCAGGGTCAGGGAGATGCGGTACACGGTCTTTCTCTGGGGGGTTCCTCGTTCCATTGGAGGCGGAGCGGGGTCAAGCAGGTACATGGTGGAAAAAAAAAAGAACGCGCCCCCACGGTGTGAGCAGCAGGACGGGATGAGAGTCCTAGCCCCTCTCCCCGGCTCTCCCTTCCCTCCGCTGCCGGGTGCAGCCCACGAGCAGAGCCGGGGAGAGATTCGCCGACACAGGCATGGAGAGCGCGGGACAGCAGCGAGCAGAGCCCGCAGGAAACTGACACGGAGTGAGGGGCAGAGAGCCGGAGTCTGGAGAGGGAGGGGGAGGGAGGAGGAGCCTGG
This sequence comes from Xenopus petersii, assembly GCA_038501925.1. Lineage (NCBI taxonomy): Eukaryota > Metazoa > Chordata > Amphibia > Anura > Pipidae > Xenopus > Xenopus petersii. Next base: position 46,780,485 of record CM076689.1, on the reverse strand, counting down.
GAGGGAGAAAGAGAAAATCCAGTAATGGAGGCGCAGTCCACAGGAAAGGGATGAATGCAGTCTAGCTAGGGCAATGCGATTGCAAGCTCTTGGCGTACGCAGAGTTGACAATGTTTGCTCAGATATGATAATACGGCGCTGCTGCACCACAGAAGCAATATACAGCCCATGGCTCTCCCGTCCTCTCACTGCTGTGGAATAAAACGCATCATTCCTGTCAGGGCTTTTTTATTTTTTGTCCTGAAAATCCCAGCTTGCCTTGTGTTATGTGCACATGCCCAGTGCTGGGGAGAGTAGCAATATACACGAGTTCCCTAAAGCCTGAGGTAAATGATCTTAACCCGCCCAAATTCTTGAGAGTGAGAGGAGTCCTTTAACTGAAGGACGTGGTACCACACAGCACTGAGAACACTATCTATACAGCACGTATATTCTGCAAAGACTGCCAGCAATGGATAAGCTCTGGCCCAGCATTCTCCTTCCCTCCCAAACCTGTGCCATGATCTCCATTCCACTGACAACTGCTCCTGTCTGCCTCTTGCCACACACTGACAATTACAAGAGTCCTCAGCACTCAACCCATTATCAATATATTTAAGACAGAGACATTTTGTGCATACTGCTACTGAAAAATGCCTTACCCTTTAAACAAAACAGGGATTGTTTGTCCATATATTGCAATATATTTAAGCTGGCCAACTATGTCAAAGTCATCCCATATCTGGCCAGTCCTATGCTCAATTTACATCTGATTCATTAAGAATTCTATTGCTTCATTATACATTTTATAAAAGGGACGAATACGTTTTACTTGCAACTTACTAGCTGCTTTCAAAGTAAAACTCCCAGGTAAAACGTATTCGTCCCTTTTATAAAATGTATAATGAAACTATTGAATTCTTAATGAATCAGATGAAAATTGAGCATAGGACTGGCCAGATATGGGATGACTTTGACGTAGTTGGCCAGCTTAAATATATTGCAATATATGGACAAACAATCCCTGTTTTGTTTAAAGGGTAAGGCATTTTTCAGTAGCAGTATGCACAAAATGTCTCTGTCTTAAATATATTGATAATGGGTTGAGTGCTGAGGACTCTTGTAATTGTCTATATGTATTTTGTGGTCACAGCCTCGCTGCACCCCCACCTTATGGTTTTAAAAACTAGTGGTGAGCACAACTTTCCCTTGTTTGTTATCTTGCCACACACTGTCATTCCTTGGCTCTGTGGGCAACACTTTAATCTGCAGCACTTTGCAATATGTCTCCATTACACGGTGCATGAAGTGTGTGGGGATGGCAGCCTGTCACAGAGCCTAGTATCTCAGCAGGAACACTGGATATAATCCTTACACTGCAGGAAAAGCAATAAATGCAAAAGAGACATATTGAGGCAAAAGCAAACTGGTTTGCACAAAGCTGCCAATTATTATTATTAAGTATCTGCAGGAGAAGCAAATCAGAATGATCAGAAACGATAAAGACTTGTTTACAGGACATATATGCATTTGCACCAGTGCAGTAACCATAGCAACCAATCATACATTTACTTTCATTTTGATAAGGCTACATGTATGGCAGGTTTAAAAGATTCTGAGGAATCATAGGGGCCTACCCTAAACACAATTTTCAGGTTCATAAGTTAAGATCATGGTTAAAATCAGAATAATATTTTTTGTTTATTATTCTTTCTATTTATAGAACTGACATTTACGCAATGCTTTACTGTTCTTATTCACATATGGAATCACTTGGCTCATGTGCTTAGGCATGCTCAACCCAGCATCTTAAATACAGATTAAGTGCATGCAGTAAAGCCTGTACGAGCTCTAACAGGGTCTGTATTTGTGTGTGTGTGTGCACATTAGCAAACATGCAAGTGCAAGACACAGAGCACTGTGTGTGTAGCAGCAGGCCTAAGAACCAAGCAGAGCTGCAGGAGTTAAATAATAAGTTAAGCTCCATACGCTATGAGCTACCATTATGAATTAGCTGCCAATGTGCCCATTACAGCAGGACTGTACTTACAAACTGCACCTGAGCCCGGTCCTTGCCTTTCCTCTGCATTTCTAAACAGCTTGTCATGGGAACAGCCTTCTCCCAGTTCACCCTCCATAGAGACAACATCAACCCAATAAACATGTTGTCATGGAGAAGTGGCATTTTTTAGAGACCTTCCTATTGGATGAGCACTGTCCATTTTAAGTCAGCTTCCCATCCCCTCTAAAAAATATGTTATACTTAAATCCAAGATTATAATATATTATTAAACCAACACTCCAGAAGTGTATGAACCAGACAGTTAACTGCTCTGTAGAGCAGGACAAACAAGCAACGAAACTTTGATTAAACAGATTGATGACGGAACTCATGGTTATTGACTCAGTGGTGCACAATGTCAAAGGTTGTGTGATGTCCTAATAATAAAGGTATGGGATCCCTTAACCGAAAAACCTGTTATTGAGAAAGCTCAGAATAATGGTAAGGCCATCTCCTATAGAGCCAATTATGCAAATGAGTCTGGTTTCTAAAAATAATTCCCATTTCTCTGTAATAATTAAACAGTAGCTTGTATTTGATTGTGACTAAGATGGATGAATCCATATATCCATATAAAACACAAAAGCCATGTATATCTTGTAAATTATATCCTTATAAACGGTTCTGATGTCATCAGTTATAAACGGTGAGCAGTGATGTCATTTCTGTCACATGACTCACTGAAACGTGTGTATTATAATAAATAAAGTACCCCCTCTTGTAAAATATGAGGATATTAGAAGTTACCTTCGGCCTCGTGTTTTTATATGGTCATGAAACTCCTCAGTAACTTATAATATCCTTATATTTTACAAGAGGGGGTACTTTATTCACTATATAACGACCCACTAGGTTTTCTGCAGAACCTATTATTATTACTACCATATATTTAGTATTTATATTCTGCAGTGGTGTATAATAGAAGTGGGTACACATAGTATACAAAAATAGAGATTATATACAAAACTACAGACATAACCGATAACCACAATATAAAACAAAGGGGTTGGTCCCTAAAAGCTTGTGCTTCAATTTCTGCAATAAAATTTGATAAAGGCAATTGTCAGAACAATTTGGTGTGCTTCTTCCCCTACATATAACCTGGATGTTTATTTTGGAGTACATTATGCATGGGGGTTATGTGAACTGTGTAATTTAATCCTCTACCTCGCAAAGGCCAATCATGGAGTAGCTTGAATTTACCTAATTTTTCATGAACAATAGGCAAAAAGTATGTAGACCTACCCCACCAAACCTACATTGAACATCTTTTATACAACAGGTTTTATTTCTACTCCTCCGTGTCCAATAATGAGCCCTATGGATAAAGGTACAATGGCAAGTTTGCAGTAGGAAGCATTAGGAGTCACAAAGCTGCAAACTAAAAAGGTATAAGATCACACAAACTTACAAGGCTGATTAAATGCAAGTTCAAACTAGAAGAATCCACCCGTGACACCATTTGATGCTCACTTTCCCCAGCATGTCCAACAGCTCATGAGAACAGCAGCAAGCAGGTCTCAGCACAAACTTGATAAACAGGATTCTTGCATCTGATGCAGAAAGCTGCAGGGTTGACAGAGTTTTTTTATGGAGAGATTCAGGAACATTTAAACTCTGCCCCAGCCGGTCTGTTTAGTGCATCTATAAATTCTCTCATGTGTCACCCATCAATTTCCAACATGATATTTACATCAGCTACTACATTCCCTTTATAAAGGGGCCACCCTCATGCTACAAGCTGCTGTCAGGCCTACAACTACAAACACCTGGACTTTTTGTTACTAACAGGAAAACAAATAAACCCTCCCTCCAGAAAAAAAAAACAGTTTTAGTGTATAAGAGGGAAAAAAAGTGGAACCCTGCTTCTGTGTACCCAAATTGTACATTTTCCCTTTTTTTTTGTGGTCCCCGGGAAGACAGAAAAGTGGATTTATACTGTAATTCCAAGCAATGTTCCAATATCCATTAAACATGTTTTTGAATGTAACTGCAAAGCAGTATTTTTGTCCCTTTTGAAACAATGTAGCAGAAGCCAGGTCAGTTAATTAACTGGCGTGTGCTACATTGTTTCTGGCTCAGAACCAGTAGTGCAAATAGTCTTTCGCTGTGCAAAAATAGTACTTAGGTGGAGAATGCTTGAAATGGCAAAAGCTAATGCAGTGGAGGGTGCCAAAACGTTCTCTTTGGCCTTGGCCCCAGAAAAAAAATGATCTAGGCCGTGTACCTCCCTTTGACAATACCAGTCAGTTCAAATAAAGATGCCGGCACCGACACTAACAACTAGACAGCAGTTTAGGTATCAGCTTTGAGAAAAGGAGAATTATATAAAAAATGTCCAAAAAAATAAATAAACAAACGTAAAACTGCTTAGACTACGAATATTTACAACATACTTGCAAAGGTCAACTTACACCTTTACAACTTTGGCAACTGTGTGTAGAGCAGTAATCAGGTCACCCAGATGTCATTTGTACAAAGCAAATTAGGCCAGGATTTCTCAGTGATGTTATGCAAACAAAATGCTGTTTGCTAACCTTTTGCTTCCATCATGGATTCCATGAATGCCTTTTCTGCACATACACCAATGAGTGATGAGATGTTTTAGTAAAGGGATGGGCAGTGTTTTACTTTTTACATAGGGTTAGGGGTAGGAAACTCACCTCTTATTATCTGTTAATATCATCTACAGTATTCTTTTAGAATCTGGAATTTTCTAACGTTAGAATTCAGAATGACCCTACTCTCATATTAAAAGTCCAATGATATTTTTTGCGGGACGTTGTTGGGTGCCATGGAATATCTATGCAGTCCTTCTGAACAGAAGAAGATTTGTGCTTGAAAATGTTAACTATTAAAATGGCAACTCAACACATTATTATGGACCCTTACATACATATATTTATCTATATGGCTGCACTGTGACAGCTCACACAGACACATTTAATAATATTTACTATAAATAGTTATTGAGGCACAGCAAATTCGCACAAACTTGCCCCATGCCATAAGGTTAACAATACACCAATTGCAACTACATAAATATAAAAATTCATGCAACTACTCAAAGCCCAGTGCCAAGCCTTATTTTGTTGAAGCACAGTTTCCCATATACATTTTTAGACCAAGTAGCAGTCTATCTTTTGAGTGCAAAATGGTGCAGGTTACAATGTACAGTGGAGGCTGCTGACGACCCTTAGCATTTTAGGATTTGTAGAGACAAGGGACTGAGGTTCTGACTTTGTTCAGCAAAAGCGATAATAAGCCGACGTCTCGTTAAATCCTCTAGAGGGAAGATAGCCAAGTGAGCGGGAGGGGACATGTTCTTTTTGGGCATAAAGGGATTTTGCTTAACTTCCTCTGGATTAACGTGAATTGAAATGGCACAACGGTAGAATGAACTTGTAATTTCAATGCCGTTTTGGCTCTTAGGTTAAACAGACCCAGCTGTCCAGGAAATGCCATTGTAATGAACACATTATTGAATACGGAGGAATCAATCGGAGCTGTTCTCTAAAGGCTTCCTATATCGCTGCACACGAGCCAATCACCAAAACAAAAATACTTCACAGAAAACAAAGTGTATCCATCAGTCATTTGTACTTGGGCAGGGGAAGCAGTGTGCAGCAGAAAGGAGAAGGAAGTTACTGTTCCACCAGCTGTAGGACCACAGAATGTTCCAGTAATATTACTGCCCTCAAGCAAGGGGCACATGTTGTTGTTTCATTAATGTCATAGTTACAATGTACAATATCACAGTAATCACGAAGTTATAGTAATTCCTGATGATTGCAACACTGCTGAAAATATTCAGCCACTGTACAGACTGTCAGAGTTGTACCAACCTCAAAATAAAAACATGCCAAAATTACATATAAGGGGGACAAAGGGAAAAAAATGAGGGCAGTCAGGCTAAGTCTTGGTTATAAAATGGAAGAACACTTTGGGCTGGTTTGGGCACAGGTGTAGAACAGTGGGTTGTGCCTCAACCCACTGTTCTGAAACCTTTGCTATATATGTGAGCAAAAAAATGGATGCCAGGCTTCATGGGTTGATGGGCACAGACTTTAACTGCAAGCCTCCCGGGCAGCCCTTGGTCTAAAGTTGTTTAACTCATAGCCCAGAGCAGTACAGCTCCTGGCAAAAAATAAAGTCAGCTCCAGCAGTGTCAGACTTATGTTACAGTGTACCTTTAAGTGAACATTAAATTTACTTAATATTGGGTCTACTCACTGCTTTTATTACCTGTCTGAGGGTGTAACCCAATGAAAGGATTACCTGTATACTTGCTAAGGTAATTTGGAATTCTAACATTATCATTAAATGCCACCTTCTTCCCCAGAAAACAGTTCCCACAGCAGTCAGGTACCAACCAACCTATTAACCAGAAGATGCAGAAGTGATTTAAATGTAGGGCAAGCATGGGGTTGTGTAAGACTTCAGTTCAGCAACACCAACCTAGCTAAAGCCTGGAAGTCACTGCTGTACACCTTGCCAACTCCTGGTCTTGTCTATCCCCACAGCTTGCTTTTTAACCGCATCTACTTTTAGATTGTAAGCTCTTTTGGACAAGGTCCACTTTAGCTCTAGTATCAGTTATTGATAGTAGCTGTATGTTCAGTGTATACAACCCATTCATTGTACAGCACCGTGGAATATGTTGGCACTTAATATTTGTTGATGATAATAATAATAGGTTATATGTGCAGAAATACCTCTTTGTATCTCTGTTCTTATTATGTCCCGTGATAATGTAATAATAGTGCTGTAACATGAGCTATGTTCAAATACTCAGCAATAACCAGTCTGGAAACAGCTTATTTAGTGCAGGACCAATAATGACATGTTATGTTTAGGACATGTGATGTCTGGAACTCAAGCAGAGGGTGGGGTTTAGAACATAACAAATGTCTAATAACAGGAGCAACATCAAGACTGCATTTGGCCTGACACACTGATGTCCACCTTGCAACAAGAAATTAATGCTTTCCACCAGGCATCTTACTAAGGCTAGGGCCACATGGGGTTGAAATCAGCCTGCTGATATCCGCAGACAATTTTAGCCCTTAACACTGCCAGCAGCTTCCCTCTTCTGTTTGTGTCTGGAACCATTGTGTCAGTTCTGGGATGACCATGCTTGGCAGATTTTACTGAAAAAGAAACTGAGACTTTGCATTTTGCTCCAAAGTTGATTGTGTTTGCACTGGAGCTGACACAATGGTTCTGGATCCAAAAGAAGGAGGTGGCTACTGCCAGTGGTAGAGGCTGAAATCGGCTTGCAGTGTGGCACTAGCCTTAGACAGCTACCATGGTACCACTGAGGTGCCCTTTTCCAAACCTTACCAAAGATGTGGATACAGGGACAGTTAAACAAGTTGCCAACATCTTTTGCTCATTATAAATGTAAAGTTTTTGTGCAGTGTGTTTACATTTTGATAAGAAGTTCTCACACTAGAGGTTTAGGTGCATTTTGTCCTTCACTGCAATCCAGCAGAAAAAACGACAGACAACACACCCTATTCTCCATTTGTCAACACCAGTGATAGGAAAGTGCTCCGTGTGACACATGGAGCAGTTACACTAATTTTGATTAGTTGTTGTTTGGACGCAGAAGTAAGCCTCTCACCTGATTCCAGTTCAGGATGGTACTATGGACACTCAGTGCCCCAGCCACTGTGGAGCTACATTTCCTATCACATACTGGAGGGTCCAACACATACTGGAGGATCAATGCCATAAGGAACTTGCCTGCATTCTAGAATGACTTGCTTAGCTTTTCCAACGTTAGAAAACTCCAACTCCAATCAAATAATAATACACCACATTCCACTCAGCAAGCCCGGATAACCCTAAGTTGGTAACTTATGTGGGTTTCATTGGGGATACTGTGGGGGCATGTGTTTTTACCTGCCTGGAGAAGAGTCGGGTAAGCAGTCAGGACTCTAACGGAGAATTAAACCACACACAACTAAACAATTCAGTTGTTTTTTCGAAAGTCCTTATGTCATTTACCACAAGATCTCCATCCTTCCTTTCCAGTGATGAGCTGGACCATAATAAGCATGTACTCATCCAAAACTAACCCTACCTTATTTCCCTTTAGCCTATACATGACTGCTGCTATGTGCTAGTCCACATTGTGTAGCAGTTGGTGATTAGTAGTCGACTGCAGTGCATCAGCGCAGAAAGTATTTCCAGCAAACATTCTTGTGGCGGGACCTAAATGTACACACAATAATTATGGGCTTCCTGTGCTTAATATCTATGACTATATTGTTTTCCAAAACAATAATTTATTTGTATATTTACCCCCAAATGTAATAAAAGGCACTATGTTTGCCCAGGAGCAGTAACCCATGGCAACCTATAAGTTTGCTTTTAGGGTAGGGGCACACTGGGCGATTTGGGGAGCCAGAAGCACCGCGTGTGCCATGTCGCAGGCGACTTTTCATTATAGCCGGGGCAAGACAGAGGGAAGGCATTCAGGGAGACTGAACGCCGCAAAGACAAGGCAATTAGTCGCTAGGCGACTAAATCTCCCTGAATCGCCCAGCATGCCCCTACCCTTAAACAGATGACTGGTAACAACTACCTGCTAATTTGTTGCTATGGGTTACCGCTCCTGGGCAAACTTAGTGCCTTTAATTACATAACCCCCTTAGACCTCAAGAGCTAATATATATATATATATATATATATATATATATATATATATATATATATATATATATATATAAAAATAAAAAAAAAGAGAAAATCATTGTATCACATCAGTTCTCTACACAGCCTCTATTTGGTAATAACCAGGTGTAGGGATTGGTATTAAGGTATGTTTATAAGGATGTATAAATACATTTACACAATTAAAAATCTGTGTAAAATAAATTCTATATTTCTAAATTCGTTTTGAAATAGTTATTCATATATACGCCATAAACGGAGATCAAGGAAATCATCCAATACGAAGAGAAGGAATTTTTTTTTTTCAGGGCACATGAAATATATTGTGAGCTTTTGGATATATATTAAACAAATTATTAGTGTAGTCTGTTTTATAAAACATTGGTTTTACTGTTCCTTTATGTTCATCCTCTAGCAGAAAACTAGTGAGAACATTCCCAGTTGCTAAGAACGAGAGGTTTTGCAGCAAGGAAAGTGTGAGAGAGTGTGCACAAACAGCAGATGTTTAGTGCATAAAAAAAAGGAACATTTCCCAAGGAGATATACCAAGAGAGATTTTCCATTCCAAAGTATCCAAGATCAGGAAGTTTCCCAGAGATGTGTTCTCCCCAAACGGGACTGTTAAAGTGGGTGGGATCACCCCAGCTTCCTGCAAGCCATGGGACCAGATAGAATATCACCAGGTTCTTCTACTACAAAGCCTCTGCATGTCTCCAGAGGCAATGGAAACATTAAAGAAAATCCCTTTGGGGGCGAACAGTAGCCATAGAATTCCCCTAACCCATCCCAAAAAGCTCATATTTGTGTGTTGGTCTGTGGCACCCTGGGTGGGAGACTGCATCCAACATTAATATCCTCAAGTAGGGAAACGGTTTACAATGAGAATCTGACATTGATGAAATAAATAAGAATCTATATATGTTCTTAACATGGGCAAAATCCAGGGGCCACACTAATGGGTGCTCATTTAGAAATGGGCACCCAGTAAGCAGATTGACTATTTCACTGAGATAACAGGCAGCTTTAACATACTTTTTATAAAGATTTATCTTCATACATGGTTTACTGCTACTATTTTTATAAATGTAAATAAATAAACTAATTATCCTGCACATTAAAACCCATTCAGTGGGTGCTATATGAACTTCCAGAAATAATTGTAATAAATGAATCTATTTTTACACAGACATAAATGATTCCGCAGAATGGAAGGAAATCATGATATTCTGTATATTTGCTAGTTCCCCTCCCCCTGTAACGTAACCCCTTTCCTCACCTTTTTTCCATTGGGAAGTGGTGTATACTTGAAGAAACTGTGCTTACCCGATAATTGGTTCACCACCCACTATGAAAAGCAAAGAGCGACTTCAAAAATAGATCCAGAATCTATCACTTCAAAATGTAACAAGGTGAAGGAGGAGCTGAATTACATTGTGAGCCTAAGGAATGTTGGGAGACGGTTCGTAATATACAGTACAGTATTTATATTTATTTCTGGGAGTTCAGCTCATTTCAAAAAGGGGGCATATTGTCCCTTTAACATGAATCCTAAAACTCAACCCTAGTAGTCATAGAATTCTCACAGAGGTCTACTCAAACTACTGTATATTTTCATAATTTATTGGGTATGAAAAAGAGACAATTAACACAATTAAACATAAAGATAACATAATCCATATTAATAAATTAGATATATCTTTGCTTTAACTTGTGGCATTCAAATACGTTTTAAGCACAGTTGGTGAGAATATGGTAAGCTGAACTGACATAATGCATATGGAACATTTTACAAGACTGCACACCCCAACAATTACACCCCAAATTTGGAAGCAGCACATTCCTAGCAGTATAGGAGATTTCGATTCAGCGCTGGGAAAAGTCAGAACTGTTTGTATCATGTTGTTCTCATAAGCTACTAAGTCAGAGTTAGACCATCGTCTCCCAGGGGAGGAATTTTCATTTCCTCTGATATCTGATAGAAGCTTCCTTCCACAGAGCCAAACACCTTTCCAACATTCTCAGCAGCACACCATGACTCTTAAAGGGGCACCACCAGCAAACTACTACACAAGCAACCTACAGAACTACAACTCCCACTGCAATAGATATTAGACATTTGCCCATGATGAGTCTGTAGATCCTTTGCCAGCAGCATCTTTCCCCATGCAAATACACCCAAAATTGCATCTCATTGTTGGCAATTGGAATAACACAAAAAGTAGGGGAAAAAAACAGATGCGTTTAATACACTTGAGGCATCAACTAACAAGGGAATCAGTTCTGAAAGGCCAAGCAGTTCCCTTTCATAAAAATAAGTACATGTTGCCATTCTGTGTAGCTTAAATATATGTAACTGGAACAAGCAGATAATGTATTATGTATATTTTTATTTGTATAGCTCTCCTTGAGGGCAAAGCACTGTACAGCAGAACAATAAATTAGTAGAAGAAACAGGTGGTCATTGCAATAAGAAGTACAAATAAGTATACAAATACAATACACATGTACAGTACAGTTACAATACATATTTAATGCTTATTGTCAAGGAGACAATCTAAATGGGAGGGTAACTTACAGACACAGGTCGGAAGTTCCAGTTTGTTACACTGTCATATAAGCGCCAGTTCCCAGTTCAGGTGTTATGCAAGTCCAAGAGGTAGTCTTTGACTATGGAAAACAGCAGTAGTAGTGGGGGGTGCAACCAAGTGGCTGCTCTGAGAGGAGTGGAGGTTTCGGCCAGGAACATATAGAGAGACAAGAGATGAGATGCAGATAGGTGCAGAGGAAAGAAAGGCTTTGAAGGTTATGGAGTTTGTAAATTATTCTTTGTTTTATAGGAAGCCCTGATAAGGACTTCAGCATGGGAGTGACCCATACCCTTTATGATAAGAGGAGGAGAATTCTGGCAGCAGTATTTAATACATACTGTAGAGGGGAGAGATGGGAGTTAGGGCGGTCAGTTAGTAGAAGGTTACAGTAATCTAGTCGGGATAGGATGAGAGCATGTATGAGCATCTTGGCCATAGCAGGCGAAAGGGACATATTTTGGCAATGTTGTGTAAGAAAAAGTGACAAGTTTTGACAGTGGTGTTAATATTATCAGCAAAAGAGAGGGGGGAGTCAAAGATTACCCCCAGAAAGCATACGGAGTTGACAGGATTCATAAGCATGCAATCAATAAAGATAGTAAAAGGGGGAACAGGACCAGGCTTAGGTGGAAAGATGATTGGTGGAAAGAGTAACAGTACATTTACTCACAATGGCCATATACGGTATATCTGATCCAAATTATTGCCAGAGATTCCATACATTTTCCCGTTAATTTGTATACTAGTGTACTATGTACTTATTTTTTTTTGTCTAATTTTATTCTGACAAGTTGATATGCTCTATGTGCCAACACAGTCACATCATGGCACTGGATATCCTTTGCTAGTTCCCTGTGGGGGATTCAATTCTGTTAAAATACTCTTCAAAGTCATCTACCCATTTTTTAATGTATTAGTTTACATGTCTTAGACTTAAATGTGTTCCAGGACATGAAAATGCAAGTGACCATTTCTGGAACCAACCCAGTCAGACACAGCACTAAATACAATACAGTTCCCAGCATCCTTTGCAGGGTCACAGGTTTGACCTCTTTATTCTAATCAAAGCATGTCAGCTCAGATATTATACTACAACTACTAGCTCTGGGAAGTGGAAGATAAACAAGTCAAACATCACTGAATAGAAATAAATCATAGGCTACAAATATGGAACGTGGTATCTCCCTGTTCGAGAAGTGGGATCACACGAAAAGGGACCTCTCACACAGCAAACATGGCATTAGTGTCATAAAATTTGTTATTCATGTAATGCACAGTTTTAGGGCTTTCTTCATGCACAAAGCTAAGGAACTAAGGTTTGAGCTTGATAAATAAAATATATACTCTATCAGTAGCCCACAAGGAACATTGGAGGTGTATTCGAGCATGAGAAAATCTCCCATTTTCCTTCAAGCCCACCCTTCTCGCTTGCTTAACAATAGTTCACAGATAAGAGAGGGTGGGGTTAACACTAAAAAAGAAAAAAATAGGGGGGGGGGGAACTACTAATATGGCAGACTGGGAAATAATCCAATGTTTTTGTATCTGTATCACTAAGGAGTTATTAATCAGAATAGTAGGAAAAACCAGCGCTCGTAGCACGAAGTTTTAGACAAGGGGAGAATAGAAAAATAGTAATATAGTGTAGTACTTCTTATGGTATGACACACCGCTTAGTGCATAGGCAAAACTGAGATCTTATATAGGTGCCTTTAACCCTCTGTTTATCCACACTGTGCACTCTCTGTAACACCACTTCCCAACATGCGCTGTGTGAAGAATCAATGGTGGGGTACTTACAAACGTTTAAAAAGGAATAATTGCGTTAAGATAATACTTCAATAGATCGATGGTCTAGCCTTTCCAGGTCCTATGGTTCTACAAAAAGGTACTCGACATAGTGTAAAACCATAAAGAAAATTTATTTGGTCACAAAACGATTAAAACTGCACTCACAATGTTCTCATTAAAATGCGCATAAATAGTTAAAAGTCACCGTCTCTCTGGTTCCCTGGGTCTCACATGCGGTTCGTAAGGATGGTATTTAGCCGGCGTTTCCCCGCCTCGTGTTCCCTGGGCTCCTGTTGATGACGTCACTGCCCGACGCGTTTCGTCTTATACGACTTCCTCAAGGGCTTCCGAAGGTCTAACTGCGCATGCTCTTCTTATGCCGATGTTCCTCCTGGTGTATTGACCTCATATCCTGTTTCCTTTGTTTGTGCGTCTCCATGGTGGATTCACCTCATATCCGCTTCCTGTTTCTCTTTGTTCATACGTCTCCATAGTAGCGCCTCGACAACTTGTTAGAGGTTAGCTTCTATGTTTGTTTCCATGGTAACCCATTCTCAGAAACGTATCTAACTTATCAATATTACAGATATTAGGGGGTGTTTTATGGAGCGATTAAACAAATAGATATACATATTAAATTATATCTAACGTTTATACATTCTTATAAAAAATAAAGATATAAAAAAATAAAGATATAAAAAATATAAAAAATAAATAAAAATACAAAAAGAATTATGAAAAATCCAAGAAAAAGAAAAAAAGAGAAAAATTTTTTCTCCCTTTTTCTTTCCCTTTTCCTTCAAAAAGTGCAAAGCATACATATAACTTATAAAAAGTAATCTTATAAAAACGCCCTTAGATTGATATCCACATTCAATCCTTTCGGTATAAAGGTTTCTAGTTTGTAGATCCATCTGCTCTCACACTGTAGGGTCATCTTTTCCAAATCTCCTCCTCTCCATCTGTTTCTAACTTCTTCTATACCCCAAAATGTCAATCCTACAGGGTTCCTATCATGAACATCTTTAAAATGTTTGGACACATTATGTTTTTCATTTCCTTTTTTAATATTATTAACGTGCTCTCTGATCCTTTCCTTTAGTGTCCTATTCGTTTTTCCTATATATTGCAGATTACACGGGCATTGTAAACAATATATAACATTTTTTGTAGTGCATCTAATAGTCTGTTTGATTTCAAATTCTCTTTTGTTCACCTCAGAAATAAACCTCTTTTTCTTCTTACCATATTTACACGCTAGACATAAACAACATGGAAAGAAGCCTGCCCATATATTATCTTTTGCAGATGTTGATTTACCCTTTAAATCTCTATGATTATTTGTCAGCAATTGCTTTAAATTATTCGCTTTTTTGAAGACGACTTTTGGTTTATCTGGAATGATTTTTTGGAGTTCTGTGTCGCATTGTAATACTCCCCAGTGTTTCTTAATAATTTTGTTTATGTTACCTGCCTGAGGATTATACATAGTGGAAAAAACTATTTCTTGTTTACACTCTCCCATGGTGTCATTGTTCTTTTTAGCAAGCAATTTTTTTCTATCTATTTTATCGACTTTTTCTCTTGATGCTTTCAATATTTTCTCTTTATATCCTCTTTCTCGGAATCTATTACTCATCTGGTCTAATTGGGTTTTAGCTATATTTTCCTCACTGCAATTCTTTTTTATTCTGCACATTTGACTAAAAGGGATGCTTTGTACCCATTGTGGGTGATGGTTACTACTTGGTGTTACGTAATTATTTGCATCTACATCTTTAAAATAAGTTTTAAAGTGCAGTTGATTTCCTTTTGGGTAAATGACCAGATCCAAAAAATTGATTTTCTCTTTACTATAGGTTAATGAAAATTCTAGATTTAGATCGTTTTTATTTAGGGAGGTGACGTAGTCACATAATGAACTTTCTGTTCCTTTCCAGATGACAATAATGTCGTCGATGTAGCGCCGCCATAGGACAAGGTCCGCCCCCCTTTTTAGATATGGGAGGATATGACATTCCTCCCAATATCCCATATGCAAATTAGCATAACTGGGAGCGAACCTTGTTCCCATGGCAGTACCGCATATTTGTAGATAAAACTTATCTTGAAACCAAAAGAAATTATGCTCTAATATAAATTCAATTCCTCTTAGTACAAATTCTTTCTGGGCAATTGGGATTAATTCATCTCCTCCTAAAAAGTGTGATATTGCTTTGAGGCCTTGACTGTGCCTTATTGAAGTATAAAGAGATTTTACATCCAATGTTGCCAGCACCATATTTGTTCCCCATTCAAAATCTTGTAAATCTCGTATTACTTCAGTGGAATCTTTTAAATAGGCCGGTAGTGATATAACATATCTCTGTAGAATTTTGTCAATATATTGTGACAAATTACTAGTAGGGGAGTTGATTCCAGATATAATAGGCCTTCCTGGGGGGTTATTTATATTTTTGTGAATTTTTGGTAAGCAATATAGCACGGGCAACCTTGGATGCTTTATCTTCAAATATTTCCATTCACTATCATTTAGAATACCCACCGTATTCGCTTCGTCTAGCAGCTTGGTAAGTTTTGAATTATATACTTCTATAGGGTTCCTTTCTAAACATTTATAAGTTGTCTTATCATTTAATAGATTTTGGCACATTTTTATGTAAAATTCTTTTTCCATAATAACTATCCCCCCTCCTTTGTCTGCAGCTTGAATGGCTATAGTTTCGTCATTTTTTAATTGTTCTATTGCAATTTTTTCTTTCTTAGTTAAATTCGATCTCATCTTTTTACCTGCTGTTGTTTGTTTATTTTGTAGGGCTTCCAAATCTTTTTTAATTAATTCCTCATATAGTTTAATATATTGTCCTTTTTCTACGTAAGGAATAAAGTCTGATTTTTTCTTCAAATTAGTGTGTACAAATTTATCTTTAACTTCCCCTTTATTTATTAGCTGTTCATAATTTCTTTGTATATGGTCATTTTTCGCAAATGCTTTTTTTAACATTAATTTTCTAATAAATTTTTCAGTGTCTATAAATATTCCAAATTTATTTAATTTATTTGTCGGTGCAAAAGTTAGTCCTTTCTTTAGGACATTTTCTTCATTTATTGTGAGCTGCCTCTTACTTAAATTAAAAATCCCACCATGTTTAGCCTCTTTTACTTTGTGTTTCTTCCCTGCCTGTGTTCCTCTTCTTGTGTTTTGTGAATTACCTGTCTTTGTATCTTTTCTTGTGCCCCGTGACTCCACTTGTAATTGTGTTTGTTCCCTATCATCACCTGATTCTGTGTGTCCGTCCTCCTGTACTGTGTTTGATATCCTCTGTTTATTTGTCTGTCTCCTCTTACTGTGTGTTGAACATTCCCCTTCTTTTTTTCGTGTTTGTCCCTGTGTGGTTCCCTGGGACCCACCCCCAAAAAATTATGTGAAAATAATTTATTTCCCACTTTGTCTTTATTAGTCTTAATTAACTTAGCCTCATTGCCAGCTTCAAAATTTATTGGGTATTCGTTTTTTACATTTCTTTCTTCTCTTTTATCTTTTTCTTCCTTTCCTATATCACGAGGTTTATTTGGTTCCTGATTATTCTTATTTTCTTTTTTCCAATACTTTTCATTTCCTAACTTGAAGTCGTCAAAATCTCTTTTAAATTTATTTTGTTTAGTCTCAATAGTTCCTTTCTCTCTTCTTTCTAGTTTTTTTACCATTTCATTTTCTAAATCTTCAAATGTGTCCATATCTCTATAGGGGTTCAGCTTATAATGCAACTGTTCAATTTTATTGTTGATCACATCGAGCTCTTTGGTTCTCTGTTTAATAATTAGTTGCATTAATCTAACTGTACACCCATTGAGAATGTCATTCCATTCTGACATAAATTCAGCATTTTCCCTCCCAAAAGTTGGCTCTTTTTTAAGTCTTAGGCCTCTAGGTGTTATTCCATTCTCTAAATATTTGTTCAGAGTGGCTCTGTCCCACCATAATCTTAATTCTTTAGACATTAAATATTCCAGATCATCAAAATTATCGTATAGTTCAATGTCAATAAACACATCATTTTCCATAGTGTTAATACTTTCACTCCTAAAAATAGTGTCCAAATCAAAATTTTTTCTTTGTCTAAATGCAAACATAGTCCAAAAACCTTAATGGAGAATAAATAATAAAGTCACAAAAGGATATATTGAGGTCTTGGATGGTCTGCTTCTTCTGCCGGTTTCAGAAAAGTCTGTTCTCCTCCAGGCTTGCAATCAGTATTAATCAGAATAGTAGGAAAAACCAGCGCTCGTAGCACGAAGTTTTAGACAAGGGGAGAATAGAAAAATAGTAATATAGTGTAGTACTTCTTATGGTATGACACACCGCTTAGTGCATAGGCAAAACTGAGATCTTATATAGGTGCCTTTAACCCTCTGTTTATCCACACTGTGCACTCTCTGTAACACCACTTCCCAACATGCGCTGTGTGAAGAATCAATGGTGGGGTACTTACAAACGTTTAAAAAGGAATAATTGCGTTAAGATAATACTTCAATAGATCGATGGTCTAGCCTTTCCAGGTCCTATGGTTCTACAAAAAGGTACTCGACATAGTGTAAAACCATAAAGAAAATTTATTTGGTCACAAAACGATTAAAACTGCACTCACAATGTTCTCATTAAAATGCGCATAAATAGTTAAAAGTCACCGTCTCTCTGGTTCCCTGGGTCTCACATGCGGTTCGTAAGGATGGTATTTAGCCGGCGTTTCCCCGCCTCGTGTTCCCTGGGCTCCTGTTGATGACGTCACTGCCCGACGCGTTTCGTCTTATACGACTTCCTCAAGGGCTTCCGAAGGTCTAACTGCGCATGCTCTTCTTATGCCGATGTTCCTCCTGGTGTATTGACCTCATATCCTGTTTCCTTTGTTTGTGCGTCTCCATGGTGGATTCACCTCATATCCGCTTCCTGTTTCTCTTTGTTCATACGTCTCCATAGTAGTGCCTCTTTATTTTTTATATTTTTTATATCTTTATTTTTTTATATCTTTATTTTTTATAAGAATGTATAAACGTTAGATATAATTTAATATGTATATCTATTTGTTTAATCGCTCCATAAAACACCCCCTAATATCTGTAATATTGATAAGTTAGATACGTTTCTGAGAATGGGTTACCATGGAAACAAACATAGAAGCTAACCTCTAACAAGTTGTCGAGGCGCTACTATGGAGACGTATGAACAAAGAGAAACAGGAAGCGGATATGAGGTGAATCCACCATGGAGACGCACAAACAAAGGAAACAGGATATGAGGTCAATACACCAGGAGGAACATCGGCATAAGAAGAGCATGCGCAGTTAGACCTTCGGAAGCCCTTGAGGAAGTCGTATAAGACGAAACGCGTCGGGCAGTGACGTCATCAACAGGAGCCCAGGGAACACGAGGCAGGGAAACGCCGGCTAAATACCATCCTTACGAACCGCATGTGAGACCCAGGGAACCAGAGAGACGGTGACTTTTAACTATTTATGCGCATTTTAATGAGAACATTGTGAGTGCAGTTTTAATCGTTTTGTGACCAAATAAATTTTCTTTATGGTTTTACACTATGTCGAGTACCTTTTTGTAGAACCATAGGACCTGGAAAGGCTAGACCATCGATCTATTGAAGTATTATCTTAACGCAATTATTCCTTTTTAAACGTTTGTAAGTACCCCACCATTGATTCTTCACACAGCGCATGTTGGGAAGTGGTGTTACAGAGAGTGCACAGTGTGGATAAACAGAGGGTTAAAGGCACCTATATAAGATCTCAGTTTTGCCTATGCACTAAGCGGTGTGTCATACCATAAGAAGTACTACACTATATTACTATTTTTCTATTCTCCCCTTGTCTAAAACTTCGTGCTACGAGCGCTGGTTTTTCCTACTATTCTGATTAATACTGATTGCAAGCCTGGAGGAGAACAGACTTTTCTGAAACCGGCAGAAGAAGCAGACCATCCAAGACCTCAATATATCCTTTTGTGACTTCACTAAGGAGTTATGTCTACAATTCCTTTGCGGCTACTCTGTTCTGTGACCATCTTTAAAGATGCAACACTGACAAGAAACATGACTTGTATAAAGTCTACCAAATAGGTCATATATGCACATATGGAACATATGGAAATATCATAAAGGTATATATTGTAAACTTACATGACTCTTGTGTCTTAGGTAGTCTGGCCTGCTTATAGCATATTTGCACTTTAATTGGGAACATTATTTTACTCTTAAGGATCCACCTTCAAAGGAATATGTATTATTATTAACAAACTGCATTTAACCAGTTAGTGGCTCAGTAAATCTGCAGCATTTGCCGATCTGGCCACCAAGACGCTGGGACAAATTGGGATAATGAAGGCGACCAGGGTACACCTATCGTGAAAATACTGCTTCAATGATAGTACTTGCCGATAGAATTTTCTAACACTGCCCAATAGACATATGGCTAATTTTCAGCCAGATATCATATGGGATGGCTGTCAGGAGGCACTCATACATTGGCAAAAAAGCTGCCGGCAGGGTATGGAGGGGAGTGAACCACTTTTATTGGCGTGTGTATTGCCAAAATTTACTTAAGGGAGAATGATTTGGGTGGAAATAGCTCTGACAGATACAGCTGAAAACCCAACCTGAAGATCAATTAGATTGAGTTTTGTACTGAATATTTATTTTATGCACTATATATTGTTGGAACTATGGCTGAATGACTGATACACAAATGTTTTTCTATATCTATAACCTTGTTATGAGTTAAGGGGGGGCCCTGACTAAGGGGGTTGGACCTGCAATGGGCTTGAACTAAAAAGGTCAGACAACCAAAGGCCTCAGGTATAAAATTCCCTAAGAAATGTCAAATATGACCATCTTACAGGTAGTGCAAGTTAACCAATCCTGCTTGTTAAAGTGGGAATTTAATAAGACAGTTTTGTGTGCAGACCCCTATGAATTGTAAGACTTGGTCACTGGACTACATAATAGAATGAAATTTATCTTTGTCACTGCAGCTGAACAATCAATGGAAGCTTCATCCAATTGATTTTCAATATTCCAGACAAGATACTTGAGGTTAAATTATGAGTAAATGGGAAAAAAACTGGGCTGGCATACTGTGATGGGAATAAATTCTAACCATGTCATAAGTGAAGTGATGTTAAAAAATAGGAATTTTGATAGGCCTATACATGATTAACTATAACTACTCCTAAATAGTTGCCGACTCATGAAGGGCATTGCTTAAAATGTAAGCTCCATGTGTTGGAACGCCTTCTGTGATCTATGCTTGTTATAGAAGTGTTTATTTATTGCTGTCCAGCTAATTTGCTGTTGATTAATCTCATATGGACACAGCACTGCATTAAATGCGATATGCAGGTACTGTTGATGGAAATAAAGGGACAGACTTGCAAGCAGCTAAGACAGTCGGATGCTGCCAGTTGCAGGATCGCAGAATCCATTATCAATATTAACAAAAGGTCTTCAAAAAACTGTAGAGAAAAGTGAGAATATCTGAAGAAGAAAATAAGGGATACATTAATATAGAAGTATTGATTGTATACTAGTGTAATGCAGTACAACTGTAATATACTGAATATGAATGGCACAACTATTACAAGGGCAAATATTAGTGTCAAATCCACTTGGAATCGCTCATTTTTTTTATTAGGGGAAATATTTCACATTTTACCTATGAAGAGAGAGAGAAGACTTTAAAGAGATTTTTCCCAGTTCATACATCATCCCAAATCATACATGTTACTAACTAACAATAACGTGCCTTTTTCCTCCATCCTTGATAAAAAAAAAAAATCTCAGTTAGATGTATTATTATGATATTGCTGGGTGGCAATGATTATCTAAAACCCGGCAAGTGTTTGGCACAATTTTTGCAGTAGCACAGCACAGTAATCCACTTCCATACACCCTCCTTAGCACGCACGTTCCTGCGCTGGAGGGAATTCAGAGATTCATTTCAAATAATTAAGAGATCGGCTAACGGGAGAGGAGGGGGATGGGTCGTGTGAGGCTGTTTCCATGGCAACATTTGGAAAGAGCGAGGGGGCTTCAAAAGCTGGTCAAGAACAACAAATACTCCTGAAGCAGACACCGCTGTTGGCTGAGCAATAAGAGGAGGGATTAGGGAAATAATGACTGCATGGCCCAGGTTAGGAGCAGAGCTTCCAAGGGGATACGACTCTCTACACGCAACTCTTTGTCTGCAAAATCTTCCATCTCCAGAGATGGTACCCAAGGAACAGAAAGCCTTTTATCTCCCAGAGGATGAACCATGTCACATCCTCCCCTCTGTACCAATCACCCTACAGGGATTCACTAGCATCTTTGAATGGATGCTTCATGTACTGATCATGCAGAGAATTAAAGGGAAAATGGTCCTATTCAGACAGACTTGCCTCTCTAAGGAGAGGGAAATTATTATATCCTATTTCCTAACAATGCCTGTTATTATTATACAAAGGGGTAAAATCTAAAAAGGATGCTACGATACACACAATCATGCAGAGAGAACGTGAAATGTATAGTTCTGCAGCTTAATCCCCCTTGCAAGCGGAGGGGTACCCCTCATCATGGGGAGCTCAGAACAGACATTTTATTAATTGAAGTTCTATAAATCTTAAAAATGATATTGCATAGACAGACAGGGACGAGACAGCAGTCATTTGCTCCTGTTTGTCATGTTAATACTGTACGTGGCTGGGTCAGAAACCTGCCTGCACTCTAACTGTCTGTTCTGCGCATCAGTCAGTCCAACAGAATCTAAAAAGGAAATAGGGCAGTGCGGGCTTAGTATATGATGCGCTGGGCTACATTACTAATTTTAATCAGGGATGCGCTGAGACCAGGATTTGCTGCGGGATTTAAATAAATCGGTGATCTGTTCCTTTTTCATATGACAAACATTTTGTAATCATAGCAGACTGTATATATTTTGCTTTAATAACATCACTGATACTGGTGTAGTCCAGCAGGACCTGAAGGTCTTTGGTTGACAACCACGTTAAAGTTTTAAGAATTAGCATAGGGACTTGTGTTGGTATTTGCTCAAATCTTGTTTTTTTTATGTAGATTTGGTATTGTCCTAAATAATTTTTTTCCTGTAATTTAACAATGTGTGTTCAAGCTAGTGCAACAAATGTAATGGCACACAGGTGCCCTAGCAATTTGTCACTCAGAGGAAGGCCAACAAAACACTGCACATTTCCCACCAAAAGTGAATGGAAAATGCTGGGATAGCACCCAATATCCTGTCTAGTAAGATGTATATAATGCAGAAATGCAGAAATGTTGGTATCCAAAATATTCTTGGGAATATGGCAAAATTGTTTGTTATGAGTATGAGGGTCCCTGGCTAATGACTGGACCTTTAAAATGTGTTTGAAATTAAAATGTTTAAAAGGGCTGTTCAAAACACCTTTTTCCAGTTGTTGTGTTTTCAGATTGTTCACCAGAAGCAAATACTTTTTTCAGTTCTTCCATCTTTTATTATTAACAGTTTTCCCAAAATTTAAGCTCAAGGGCAAGGTCACACGTGGCGTTTTTGTTGCATTTTTAAAAACGTACAGCCAAGGGTAAATATGCACAAAATGAACCCCTATTGAAAATAATGGAAAATGCACTATAGCTATTCCCACGGGGCGCTTGCGAGCCAACATCCACCACAAGACGCCAGTATTTGCGTTTTTTTAGCAGAAACGCCAATACGCCAAGGAAACACCATGTTATTGAACGCTATGACATTCGCAGGTTTGGAAATACACTTTGCTGAAATAAGCTGCATATTTTCAACATGGGGGCCAAACTCTCCCGAGATGGATTTCGCATATGCGTTTTTACAGCGTTGTATGCTGGTGACGTAATAACATTGCGTATTGACAAACAGTATGGCTACATGTAGATTTTCAACTTAGCTTTTTTTCGCAAAACCTTACTAAAATTGTTCTGAGTGGAATTGTGAGGAACAAGAAAAAGCAGAAATGCATGTTGGGAAAAGAAAACTACAGGCTGAAAAACAAATATCATGAGTGTGTGGTTTTGTTGGCGTATTTACACTTGACTGCATGTTTTTAAAAACGCAACATAAAAACGCCACGTGTCCTAAAGTGTAATGATCCCGTTTCAGTCTGGCAGCTCAGTGATCCGGGTGAATATTCTGAACTGTTACACATTGCTACATTTAATTGATACATCAGTTGATACATTTCTCAGCAGTACCTGTGGAATATTATCAA
The DNA here is from genome assembly GCA_038501925.1 of Xenopus petersii. Taxonomy (NCBI): domain Eukaryota; kingdom Metazoa; phylum Chordata; class Amphibia; order Anura; family Pipidae; genus Xenopus; species Xenopus petersii. Next base: position 46,757,105 of record CM076689.1, on the reverse strand, counting down.
CTATTGTATCAATTCTGACAGCTGCCTTTAATGAAACTCAGAGATTCTGCTCAGCAGGGACAAAGATAACAAATGTATCAACTACATATATCGATTTAAAACAGTTAAAGAGTCACGACCCCCCTCCCAGAGCTGCTTTAGAAGGTGAAAATTTTAACTTTACACTTCAGTTTTAAAAAAAATGGTCACAAATAGAAAATAATTGGAAAAAGTCTTTATTTCTTGTGAATTGTCTGAAAACAACTCAATTGGGAAAAAGTGTTTGAAGGTAAACAACCCCTTTAATAACCATTGCCCTAAGTTATGTACAGATGTGCATAATGCCCACTTAGCCTCCATTGTGTTTTTGACCCACTGTGCCCCCAAGTATTTGGGGGGCATATACAAATAGCAACCCTGATTGCATTAATAAGACTGCAGAATGTCTCCTGTTAACATTAGCAGGATAAATATAAAGCATGGTATAGTAATCTTAAGAAAAAGCCCAAGGAGATAAGTAGTGGATTACAAGTAAAGGGACAGTAATGTATCACGATGCCTCAGTTACCCAGTATACCAGCCATGCTGAAGTTTCATCTCTCTCCCCTTAAATCCCTTATCCCTCTCACTGCCAATGAGCAGGTGAAGATACAGCAGTTTGCAGGAAAAGTATAGTGGCATGTTCTAGATATAAAAAGGAGTGAGAAAGAGGGAGGCGCATTCATAATAGATGAAAAGATTTGTTTATGTACATTTCATATCAAGCCCCTAATGCTGCTACAAGGCAGGCATCTGTTAGAGAAAAAGTAGGTCAGCTCCCACCGTCCTTAAATCACACATATAAAGATGGACATGGGAGGAGGATATACTGGGGATCCCACGTGCCAAGGGATCCCGCTCTGGGTAATTCAAGGTAAAAGGACACATCAGGTTTCTGTGGCATGCGGTGGAAGCCATTGGAAGTTAGGTAGTTAGTATTGGGGCATGCAGTGGCTGAAATGACTGCACTGCAGACATATGCGTAACTAGATGTTAATGGGCACCACAGCAAAATCATTTTAGGGCCCCCAACATATTCAGAGGTTGTCCTATTTTACCAATATGTATTGAAATTGCTCATTAATTAGGGCCTTGTGGGGCCCCTATACCTCCTGCCCACCCCCTGCAGCCACAGGGTCTGCTTCCTCTGTGGTTACGCCCCTGACTGCAGATGCTGAAAAATTCTGCTTTAAACAGGGCAAATTAAAACTGCGTTAATAAAAACACAAAGTGTTCCCCTGCACTAGAACATCTCTGATAAGTTCCAATAGTGGCACAACCAAACGTGAAAGTGAAAAGCAGTTTAAGGTGCTGTGTGCCATCACCCTAAATGGCTTGAGAATACTCCCATGTTTGAAAGATTCTTAGTTCTAATACAAGCACTCTATTTTAAGTCCCTTTTTGTGATTTGTACTAGTTGGAGCCACGTCGTCTCGTCTCACTGTATATTCGTATACTGCTGAGATGACAATAAAGTTTACTTTGACACTCTCAGATGCTTGGGCCATTGGGGGCCCCTTTTACTTGAAACCTGCACAAGATATTACATTTTATTTCCCAGGTAGGGTGGCATCTAGGGTGGCCATCTGGCCGGTATTTTACCCGCCTTGTTGGTAAAAATGATGCTTGATGCCAATGTTATTAATAGGAAAAAACGGCAAGAATATAGAAAGGCCGGTATTTTTTTCCAGAAAAGGTGGCAAGCCTAGTGGCAACCTATCCAGTAGTAAAAGTGATGTTTGATAACAATGTTATTAATAGGGAGGGTAGATAAAAATATAGAAAGGCTGATATATTTTGCCAGAAAAGGTGGCAACCCTATTCCCACAGCATACAATATGGCAGCTCCTACACATAGGCCTGAATAAAATGTAGGTTTAGGGATAAAGTGACAGCATTTGCACTTACCATTAGGACACTTACACTTCAGCCCAACTGCATAATATAATAAGTGATATACAACTGAGCTACAACTGAGAATCTTGAGGATACCTCACATACACAGAGGCGTGGGGACCAATTAAAGTGTTCATTACTCAACTTCTACATCGCTTATGGATATATACTGGGTTCCTTTCTTGTACATGTAAAAGTGGCAATACATTGACTAACATTCATATTGATTCTAAGAGATCCAGTAACTTGAAGCTGCCTGCCTATACATCAGTACGTGTAAATCACATTCACAGGTACAGACTATATAAGAACAACTTGATTGCACACCTAACCTGAGGCCTATTCTTTATACAAGGGCAGAGCATTTTAAAAGCTTATAATATAAGTGCATGTCTAGATGTAGGTGTAATGCTCTAACAGGTCACTAACAACATAGATATTAACCAATCAGACATTTGCATTTATTCTACTAAAAGTGCAGATGACCAATTAAATCTTATAAATGACTGCTTCAGGGGCTGGGCCCCTATTGGTGTAGCAAATGCAGATGCATTTGTGCCCAAGAATATTTAGGGGGACAATGGATTCTAAGAATTTAATTATTACAGGTACAGAAGTGACAGAATGTTTGTCACCTGAGGTTTTCTGGATAAGGGATCTTTCCTTTATTTTAAAAACCACACCTAAAAACATGTTTGCCAGTGGCCCACATTTAGGATTGGCATATTTGGAGAGTGGGGGGGTGCAGTGTTTGCCCATAATGCTATATGTCCAGCACAGATCAGTCCGGGAGGAGATTGAGTGCTGAACTGCAGGGTTTCAACCAGTGGCTGCCAGGACCCTTGCTTGAGAGCAGCGTCTCCATGAGTGAAAACTGTTGCTATTAGCGATGGTAAGAGGGCACGAGTGTTGCTTTGTGGCACAAGTTGTCCCAACTATATTCACCAGGAATCATATATACTATATCACTCCTTCAATTCTTACTATTCTTAACATCCCCATCGGTTCTGCTACTAATCTTTTAAGTCAAGCTACGGGTCTTATTTTGAAATCCGATGGTAGTGGAATTCTTTTTGTTTTACTTAACTTAGTATTATTTATGACTCAGAAGAGGTAATTTTTTACCATCATGATTATTAGCAAACGCTATTTAATCACAAGCGAACATTTCATTAGAGACAATTTCATATGAAGAGAACTTCATAAATACTACTTCTATAATGACTATGTGACTTGATAAGTAACTATTACTTGATATACTAAATTTTTTCTTTTTTTGCTTCTGTATCATTATAATAACAGAGACAATGGAAGCGAAAAAAAAATACAATGGAGCTTTTGCATAAAATAGACTATGGGAGCCTATATTTTAGGATCATAGGTTTCAGATAAAAGATCACATAACTGTAGGTACTCATCACTAGAGGGAAAAAAAAGTCAGTGTCTCTTTAAGAATTACATGTATAAAATAACAGCTGACCATATGTTGGATATCCCTGCCTGGGCACTATGCAGTCCTGCAAATCCCACTGTATTTAATTTCTATTCCTTGGGTTAATTGTATTAACCAGTAGATGTTTGACAGATATAGAAATGTGCTTGAGCTTGTAGTTCAGCAATCAGCAACATATAAGCAATCAGCAACAGATGAAGGTCTGACAAGGGATGCTGGGTGGTACATCAGTAGCTTGAAAACTACAGGTTAAATATAAATACTGCACATTTAAGTTATAAGCCATTAAAGGAACAGTAACACCAAAAAATTTAAAGTATATCAAAGTAATTAAAATATATTATAATCTATACAGTATATAAATATGTACTGTTGCACTGCACTGGTACATTTGCTTCAGAAACTCTACACTAGTTTATATAAACAAGCTGCTGTGTAGCCATGGGGGCAGCCATTCAAGCTGGAAAAGGAGAAATGGCACAGGATACACAGCAGATAACAGATAAGCTCTGTCGTATACAATGGGATTCTTCAGAACTCATCTGTTATCTGTGTATCTTGTGCTTGAATGGCCGGCTCCATGGCTACACAGCAGCTTGTTTATATAAACTATAGTTGTGTTTCTGAAGCAAACAAACCCAGGGTTGGACTGGTCACTGTGGGACACTATGAAAAAAATCTGGCGGGCCCGGCTCTTTTGGGCCCCGCTGGCCCAAACCTGCTCCCTGCACTGCCGCTTGCCGTAGTTCCCTCCCTGACCTGAAGCGTAGGGAAAAAGCAACACACGGGAACACGCAGGGGGGTGTCAGATGGGGTTTTGTGGCTGGGGGGCCCAGGGAGATGGTATGGGAGCCCCTGAGGTGCAGGCCCACTGGGCCCTGGCACCCCCCCAGTCCAATACTGGACACACCAGTTGTACCAGTGCAGGGCAACAGTACCTTATATTGTCTTTGCTTTAAAACATCATTTTTAGATGTTACTGTTCCTTTAAGGATGAAACCTTTAATGGTCGATAAAGATAAAACAAGTTTATTTTTGGCACATGGCGTGCCAATTCCGTCTTGTCCCTTGCACGCAAAGCAATGGCCAGCAGGGAAAGCATTGCTGCTTTAAACACCCCATGGTGGTACGTCTGTGGGGGACAGACATCTAAAGATCACAACGGGGGTTCCGTCATCCACCTGCCCCCAGAGACCTCATTAATGAAGCTGAGTAACACAGATGCTATGAATTATTCACAGTATCCCCAAGCCTGTCACCGGCAGCACGACGGCAGCCACAGCTGAGCTCCTGAGATTCAGTCCACAAAATAACCATCTGAATTACTGCTAACAGCCTAAGCATCTATATATCAGTCTGAGTGCACTTGTCTTCTAATTACTAATAACCTGACCCACCGTCACACCATCAATCTATTGTGCTGTGTCCATCTACTAATTTACATTAACTAGCCTTACATTTGTCCTACCTCTGGGCTCTGTTGCTTGGGTTGGGCTTACCCTAAGATTGTCTATTGTGTATTAGGGATGAGGGCACTGAAAGGAATGTTTTGTATTTAGATAATATAGACACATGCTATTCTATTATTATACAAGATCTGAGTGGTGCTACAGGGCTCTTGTTACCAGTTTTATGAACAGACAGGGGTTAAACATACACCATCTCTCTAAAATTACATCAACAAGCGTTCAATGAATAGAGCTTATGCTGAAAATACTTTTTGCCTATTGTTTTCATGTCGTTAAATTTATGGTTTACGGTTATAGCTTGAGCTTAACAGAAAAACTGAAGACACTCTATGTTTGGTCCTTGCAAAGTAAATAATCTAACCTAACCTTGCAAGGACCAAGCAAGCAGCAGATTTCATTTCCTCATTTACCTCGACAAAACGTTAGGTTTATTAAATTGGGCCCAATGCTTTCAAGAGATGTCCCTAACTATCCAACTTAGATAAGAAGTTAGAGTAGACTCATGGCACGAAGAGCACTAAGAGACTTGCCTGCATCAGTATTGTGTATATGTAAATATCAATGGCTAAGGCCCCGGACACACATGCGAATGTTTGCAGCATTTGTGGTATGCCAGGTAGATAAGTTAGCGTAGCGTGCCATTGCAAAAGGTTGAAACAGCTAGCGTATTTACGCATCGGTTGGCTTCTTTAAAAAACTGTGATACGGACTGAGCCGAAAACGCTGCAAATATCTGCATTTGTTTCCAGGGGCCTAAAAACCGTTGCCCAGGGACAGACATTTGTGGATTTCCCTCACAGGATGTAACTAGCTCCCTGCATTGGGTTGCTTCTGAATGTCTCCTGGAAAGCTATTACTTATGTACTGTAATAACCTGTTCATAAAAAGCACTTGGTGTCTTGTGGAAAACACCATTTATCCCATGCAGTTTAGAAACTTATGGGGAGAAAAACTCTGGATAAAACAAGCCTGCAAATAAATCCCACCCCCCAGGTAGAATAACCTACACCAAAAAATATAAAGAAGGAAAATGAAATAAAGTGAAGGTAGACCAAAGGCGACATATGGCTCAAAAGCATATATTTCAGCTCATCAGCATTAACTGCAGTATCTATAAATGAAGCTTTAATATCAGATAACAACTAAAAGTTGTCTTTAGGCAGGGGTGTTATACAGAAAAATCAGACCTTGCAACGGCTGCTGAGCCTCATAAGCAGTTTAAAGGGGTTGTTCACTTTTTCCAATGACTTTCTATTTTCTATTTGTGACAGTTTCTCTAATATTAAAGTGTAAAGTTTAATGTTTCACCATCCAAAGCAGCTCTGGGAGGGGGTGTTTACAACACTTTAACCAACACTTTAACAGTTTTAACTTAATAGATATAGTTGATACATTTCTTATCTTTGTCCCTGCTGACCAGAATCCCTGAGTTTCATTAAAAGCAGCTGTTAGAATTGAAACAATAGTTGATAATATTCCACAGATACTGCTGAGAAATGTATCAACTAAATGTAGTAAATTATAATAGTTCAGAATCTGCTCCTGGAATCTGCAGACTGATACAACAGATGGGAACATTAAGGTGCACATTTACTATTGGTCGAATATCGAGGGTTAATTAACCCTCAATATTCGACCGTCGAAGTAAAATCCTTCGACTTTGAATATCGAAGTCAAAGGATTTACCGCATTTTGTTCGATCGAAGGATTTTAATTCATCGATCGAACGATTTTCCTTCGATAAAAAAATACTTAGAAAGGTCCCCATAGGCTAACATTGGTGCTCGGTAGGTTTTAGGTGGCGAAGTAGGTGGTCAAAGTTTTTTTTAAAGAGACAGTACTTCGACTAGCGAATGGTCGAATAGTCGAGCGATTACTGATTCGAAGTTGAAGTCATAGTCGAAGAAGTAGCCAATTCGATGGTCGAAATAGCCAAAAAAAAAACTTTGAAATTCGACGTTTTTTTCCTTCTAATCCTTCACTCGAGCTAAGTAAATGTGCCCCTAAATGCCAATTTTCGGAAAGCAGTAAAAAAATAAAAGATGGAAAGCAATTCAAAAAAGACTTTGTTTATGGTGAACAATAAGAAAACAATTGAACTGTAAAAAAGGGTTTAGAAGGTGAACAACTCCTTTAAGTATATTTACTACAGAGAAGCCTATGGGAGATGACCTCCCCATAATTTGCAGCTTTCTGGATTACAAGGTTCCACGTATGCCAAAACCATATGCAAACCCCACTATATCTGAAATTTCCTACAGCCTTAACATCCATGCAGATGGTACATCATTTGAAGGGAATATATTTAGCTAATAACATTTAAGGTGATTGTAGCAGATAAATAAAAGGGTTGTTAAGAGAAATAATGAGGCAGTCTGGAAAAGTTTGAGTGTTTGGCCTCAAACGGAGTCTGCAGACTGCTACTCCCCACTAAATAGGCAAAACTCAGATCTATGGAAATAATACTTTGCATTTTATTCAAGCGATTGTAGCACAAATAAAATCCCTGCTATCAGCACTCCCCAATGAATCCATTTTAGAACACAGATGGCTGGATCCAGAAAGCCACATAAACGAGAAAATAGCAGCAACTTGGAAAAAAAAAAGTTTAAAGTTTTCTTTATACATATACTTTTATGTCCATGGCATAGCACTCATCAAGTCTTCAAATGTGGCTTTCAACTAACAAAACCACTATTCCAAAACTGATAAGTGATGTGCCACGGATTTCTACTACTATACTACACTTGGATTTCTACTACTAACTTACTACAGGTTTAGGATCTGTTGTGCAGAATGCTGGTGTCCTGGAGTTTTCTGGATAAAGCTGGCCAAAGACGCAAAGATCCGATTGTACGAATCCTCGATGTGTACGATTTTCGGATTTTGTGTGGAGAGTCCCAACATTTTCCATCCCACGGAGATCGGTCGTTTGGCCAGGTTAAAAGATTTCTGTCGGCTGCCAATAATATCTCTGTGTGTATTGCCGATCTGATGATTTTCAGTGGGAGACTGTCACTAGCTTTGTCGGACATAAACTTTCGTAAAATTGCTGTCAGGGGCAGAACATCGGCTGATCTGTTATTTTACTGCTTTATTTAAACTGAAGGTTAGCAGCAGGTCGAGAGATAAGGAAGTCAGATCGTTCAAGGATTCGAACGATCGGATCTTTGGGTCTATGGCCAGCTTAAGGGACATACCAGTGGTTTTATCCCTTATAACACTTACGTAGTTATCAAGGTACTGCCTTATTATTAAAGGGGAAATCATATTTTTAAAATTAGTAATAATTGCTTATAATGGAGTCTATGTGAGATGGCCTTCCTGTAATTCTTTCTTCTAATTTTGCTTTCTGGGTACTGGGGTTTTAAAAAACAGATTACATACTTGGCGGTTGTGTTTTTGGGCATATAATTTCCTTAATACACTGAGCCACAGCAGAACGACTAATGATACACAGTTGTTTGAAAACACAAAATCCTATGAAAAAAAGGACCCTGAAAACCTATGAACAGAAAATGAAGCGGGATTACAAAATGAAAATGATAAACTCTAGATATAACCCCGGTTGTTTAGCCAAATAAAAGACGATTAGCGGATATTATAGAGGATCTAAAGATGCAATAAAATGGCGACAGTTAGCCTTTTAGTCTATAGCTTTCATGCTTGGGATAAAAGGGGTCTCTGTCATCAACTGCACAACATACATTGTGATGGTCTGGCAGGTGCCCAAAGCCCCGGAACTTCACTTCCATCCCAGCTGCATGCTCCTTTCATGCCTCTCCAAACATGGAACAACCATTCATATTCTAACTATGTGACTCTAAAGACATTGATTCTAAGATTTATCTGAAACCTGAGCCAGGCCATTCACCTGGACACACAGATGTGCCTATTAGCCTTGGCTGAAGGACAAGTTAGAGGGCAAAGATAGAAGTATAAGATAGGAAGAGTAGGGGACATAGAGAGAGGGAGCTGAATGTAAATAATGCAGAAAGAGGTAGCAGCAATTATTCCTATAACCACCTCAGACAGAGAGCATCCCTAGGGAATCTGCTTAATAAACATCATTGTCTCAAGCTAACGTAGGGCAGCCTAATTATAGGGAGAGTAACAAAGTGGCTGGTTAATGCACAGCCTACCAACCTGTCACAGAACATGTCACCCATCTAGAGAAAAGGAAGCAGGGAGGTTAAACACAATGCTTTTGAGGGTCACAGCCATGCCTGAAATTTTGCCACATATCAGCTCTGTGCAACCTTGTCCATAAGCACATCCAAACTAACTACAGCCCTAGGTTAGCTACTTAAGCCTTATATCCGATTTCCAACTTATATCACAATTTGGTGGTGATTTCCATAGAATAAAATGGAAAGCAATCTGGAAGATCTCTGGGCCTTCTTACACAAGGCAGAGGTGAAGACACACGCAGTATTGGGTACCATATATGCAGCATAGGACTGTGTGTCTTTGGCCCACACAGGGGCCCTGACACCCCATCAGGGGCCCCCGCTGTAGGAGGCGCAGTACCTGTAGGTAGCTATCATGTCTGAGCCCATTCTGACCCTGCATGTATGGGTGATTTACTGGCAGCTCTTGGAAATGAAAAAAAAAATGGAACCCCCTCTGGCATATCAATAGCAGTTCTCAGTATGTGGGGTGACTTTTAGGGTGAGAAAGCACCTGTGGGTGCCATTGGAAAAAGACTGAAGGCAGCTCAGCCTGTAGGACAGTGGCCTAACAAGCAGCGACATCCATAAGGAGCTCTGTAAGCAACTAGCAATGTAACCAGACCCTACTGCTCCCTAACTGCCCTACAGACTGGTCTGCATTCAGCCACTGGGCAAAAGGACCTAAGAGGAGGAGACACCAGAGCGACCTTGTTCTGCAGAGTCAGATGATTATGATCCAACACACAGATAAAGGTTGTTTAAAAGAGTCTGATTTATTTACAGGCTGCACACTGGCCCAATGTAAATAGCATGTCCCTCTGTAGCACGACTTGCTATGGCAGTGCAGGCAGTGAGGAGGATGAGAGAAAAGGGGTGGAAGGAAACAGAAATAAAGAAGACAAATCTCTCTCTATCTCTCTGATCAGAAATCATGGCTGAACCTAATGAGCCATATGAAAGGAGGCACCCAGCCTATCAGGTAGCATAGAGAGAAGAAGCCAGAATCCCACACGCCTATTGGTTGCCTTGTTTCCTTGGTCTTCAAATCTGCAGGCAGCTGGGAAGCAAGTTTATTGCTGCCATCTGCTGGACAACACATAATGCATCAAACTTTAAAAGACCTTGTTCATAGAGCCACGAACATACAGCAAGGCACTTATTATGCCAGGGCACAAGTAGCTATACATTGAATTATAGATGTAGCCATGTAAAATCATACCACAATTATATACAGTGCTAAACAGAACCATTGCTTTCTTGTATCATTTTCCACATCCCCAGTAACACTGTCTGAGCCCCAATTACTTCTAGGAGGTTTGGATGCAGGAATAAGTGTTTGTGTGCAGCATGTGGGCAAAACAACCCTGGTACATACTGCCCTGTCTATTATCTGCCCCCCACCGGGGAACCCTTCCCCAACAAGCCAATCTCCAAGGTCACTAGCAGTCACCCCTTGCAGTCTCATCAGCTGAACTGCCTACAGCCCTCGGCATTGGACCACTGTATTATAGCAGTCCCTTTTGTAACAAGAAAAGTCACTTATAAATGTCCAGCCCAGATGCCCCAATCCCAAGCTGCACCATTTACACTGCACCAATAATGCCCCATTTGTTTGTACCTGTTAAAAAGCTGCCATGTCCTTTTTCCAGCTCTCTAGCAGCAACCTGAAATCAGGAACAGATTGACTTCCACTACACTTTAACTGGTACAGGCAAACATAATTGAGGAGTGATGATGCAATTTGCTGAGAAGGTGCCCTGAAGAGAGGCATATGATATACAGTATAAATGGCTTTCCTTGTTTATTAATAAAAACAAGAAGTTGATCTTATTATGATTGTATTACAACTAAATCCTTTTGTAGGGGCTTTAAACATTTTACTCATTGAGTTTAACATTTAAATATGTCCCGACTCCTCCCCACCTGAGATATTGCTTGAGAACATATAATTTTGAGTTAAGTTTCATGCCAACAAACTGCTGACTATAATCTTTTTATTAAAGGCACAGAAGTTACAGGACTAGAATAGGATGCAGCTCACACCATGTTATTAAAGGAGCCAAACTTCATTTTAAAATGGTCACGGCTCATATAGGCTGCACTTTAAGTGCTAGAAGTGTTCATAAATAGCAAATTAAGGATGCCACTGCCATAGGAAGCTTATTATTCAGTCATTAACCTATAGAGTCGCTGATACACTTAACAGATAATAGTAACATTCATATTTCCAACTACTTTTGAACTCCATGAATGCTGACAGCAGAGCTTGCAGGGGTTACCAGTACCATCTTACTTCTGCAACATATATAGGAGCAAATATCCACCATATAACTGGCTGCAAAGGGCTCAAACTAAGTATTAGGAATGCCCGCTAGAGGGCAGTGTTAGCTCAGAAATACAAAAATGGAATGGATGAGCTTCATATACACAGTGGGTTAGTGGGGCAAAGTCATGGTACTAATTGCAATGTTAATAACAGACAGTGCAAATGGAGAGCTTGATTTATATCCCCTCCCTTGAGACTGTAAGGGGCCCATTTACTAATAAAAAAAACGTCAAATTTTGAATGGTTTTTCTGGCTACTTCGACCACGACTTTGAATCAAATGATTCAAACTAAAAATCGTTCGACTATTCGACCATTCGATAGTCTAAGTACTGTCTCTTTAAAAAAAAACTTTGACCCCCTACTTCGCCACCTAAAACCTACCGAAGCTCAATGTTAGCCTATGGGGAAGGTCCCCATAGGCTTTCTAAGTTTTTTTTGGCCGTAGAAAAATCTTTCGATCGATTGATTAAAATCCTTCAAATCGTTCGATTTTCCGTTCGATCTAACTATTTGTGGTAAATCCTTCGACTCCGAAGTTGAAGGCTTTACATTCGGCAGTCCAATATCGAGGGTTAATTAACCCTCGATATTCGACCATATGTAAATCTGCTCCTTAGGGTATTCTCCTCTGGCTGGCTGGTAGGGACAGCACCACACAGCCAAGTTCTTGCTTACAGCTTTTTGTCATTTGCAGAATTATTTTGTCTTTGCTCCAAAACATGAGTTATGGGGAAACCCTTGGTCTTGGAGTCAGAACTTCAGGGTTACAGTGATGAGTCACAGCTTGGGTTGCCACCTGGCCGGTAAAAATTATGGTTGGTCCCAATGTTATTAATAGGGAAAAAAGATAAATATATAAGAAGGCCAGTATTTTTTTTCCAGAAAAGGTGGCAACCCTAGTCACAGCAAAGAAAAGTCTCTTTAACAAACTAGCTTTGCAATTGGCTTTGCTTTGGAGTTAACTTTTATAAAAAAACTTTTAACTATAATGATTGTTTTCAATTGCTTTCATTTGCTTACTATTTCTCACAAATGTAATTTAGATTAGCTTATTTTTTTTAATGATTTCAGCAGCTCTCCAGTTTGGAATCTAAGCAGCTATCCGGTACAGTTTAACGCACGTTAGAAACCAGGGAGTGGCTGAAATTAAGGACTGGAACATGAATATGAGAAGCTCTAAATAGAAAGATAATTGTTTTTTAGGTGTCAGGGTCAGTGGCCCCCATCTCAAAGTTGGAAAGAGACAGAACAGGAAGGCACATAATAATAAAAAAAAGACCAATTAAAAAGTTACACAGGACATCTGTTATACATAATGTGAAATAGGTCTTTAAATGTGTTACTTCCTTGTAAAACAAAACCACAACAAATACTGGTTAAATTAACATTATGGGAATCTTTGTACAAAACAAATATTATACCTAGGCTAATATTGCCTGATGTGCTCTGACATGATGGCCTGTGCTACTATTCCCATACAGCTTATGGTGGGTTTCAGGCTTTTGGTGCTTTAATTTGAAGCTACTAAAATACATGGCTCATAACCCTTCAACTTTCAGCATTTTGCCAGGTTAATGGAGCTTTGTGAGAAAAGTGTTGCTAGCCAAACTGTTTGTATTGGTGTAACCGTAAAGCAGGAAATAGAAGTGCTATGTCTTTGGCTAGCTTACACTTTCTGATGACTTTGCTCATACGTTGTTAGGAGGCATATTTAGCCAAAAGGGGGTTATATGACACAAGTTCTTTCAGTAGGGCTTACGTACAAAAGGTGCATAAACACTGTCTGAACCTCAAGAAATAAATAAAAATGTTTTCTTTTTTACTACACAGACATAACGGATTCCCCAAACTGAAAAGAAACCACAATAGTCTGTCTGTGCTCACTCGGTCCAGTTCCTGTTAGGCTACAATGTAAAGGATTTGATTTTTTTGAAGTCAGCTGAAGTTTCATGAGGAAACTTTGGATGAGTTCGGACAGCCGAAGCAACTTGTACGTTTTCCCACAAATGATTCACTTTATTAGCGGCGGGAAAGCACTTGGAGGAGATTAGTCGCCTGTGCTAGTGGAGATCGTAGGGCGACTAAACTTCTTGTCTCTCAGTGTCCTTAAGCACAAATGTACCTTAAATAGAGCAGTTTCTGTGTGGTCACATTTGGGACTTGAAGTCCTACTGCTTTTTTGGGAATCCTTGAACTGATGTTGCCTCGCAAAAAAACTTTGGGAAGCCAAAGCAACTTGTTTGTTTTCCCACTGACGATTCACTTTATTGCCGGTGGCAAAGCATCCGGATATTATTAGCCAGCATTAGAAGGGATTAATCGGGCGGCAGTTAATCTTCTCATAAGTCTTAAGGTGTATAAGTTGTGTAGCTTTCCTATATATTTATGTCATTATTGTAATAAGAAAATATATATAGTAGTTTATCCTGCATGCCTTAAAGGAGAAGGAAAGGTTAAATTGAAGTAAGCTTTATCAGAAAGTCTATATAAATACACCAGTAAACCCTCAAAGTAATGCCGCTGAGTCCTCTGTCAAAAGAAACACTGCATTTCTTTCCTTCTATTGTGTAAATGGGCTTCTGTATTACACTTCCTTCTTTCAACTTAAACCTCCAGGGCTAGGGCTTGAGCATGCTCAGTTTGCCCCTCTCTCCCTCCTCCCCTCCCTGCTGTAATCTGAGCCCAGAGCTATGAGTGAGCAGAGAGATAGTCAGTATTATAATAGAAAGCAGGACAAATCAAAGGCAGCAGCTATGACTGCAAAGTGCTTTTATTGGGGAAAAATGCTCCTTGCAGGACACAGGACACCTTGCAGGAGAATCCACCTACATGTACTAAAGGTGAGCTACAACCTATTTATAATTGATTTATGAGTGAGCAGAGAGAGACTCTGGCAGGAAGTGATGTCACACCCAGCTAATATGGCGATTGCTAACCTAAACAAACAGAGAGAGCTTCTAGATCTATTTACTCAGGTATGGTAAAATATACAGAATAAATATAGTCTTATAGCTTGCACTATTCTGGCTAATCTATTGGCAATAAACTGCTTTGGTAGCTTTCCTTCTCCTTTAAGGGAGCCATACAAAGGCTGATGTAAGATGCCGACAGGCCATCTTTAGTCAGGTTTAACAATAATCTGTCCAAATATATGTATTAGGATTAGCTTCCTGTGCTCTGAAAACTGTGTTTGGGAGTTAGATAATAATGTATTAACACAAAATGAAAAAAAGGAGACTTGGCGGGGTGCTCAGAGGCACCTATAACAACAACAACGTGTGGGCGAACAGATTTGGTTGGCGATGGGCAGACATGAGTAATCTGTGAGAGCACACATTCTGCATTGCTGAATAACATACAAACTCCTTTAGCTTATTGGTCAACTTTAGCCCCCATGCTGACATTACAAAAGAGACGGTGAGCCTCTAGAGTTAGATGCTCACAATCGCATTGAATGGCAGTTTCACTGGAGGTGCTGGAAGTTTGTAAATAAAGATCAGCTGCAGCAATAAAAATTGACAGGTAATGTATGTCCAACCTTTGGACTGGAGGATCCCATGTTGGACTTGCATAGCTCAGAGTCATCACTTTAACTCTGACTGTAAATCCCACAAAACTACTGCATTTGTCTGCACCGCTGCCTCTTTAAATAGAACAAAAAACGCAGTAATGGAAACTCGCCTACAGAAAATGTGATAGAAAACATTACAGCTTTGTATTACAGTGCATGGAAGGCAGTGGCACTGACATTTACTGGGAAATGGATGCATCAGACTAAAATAATGAGTTGTTCGAGGCAATTTAAAGCACAAGTCCCCACAAAAATGATAGCACTAGGCTTATATTTTCTAACTGTAACCACTGAAGTAGAGCAGTAGAATAGTCACACAGGAAAATAGGAAAATCCACATATAAACATTAATAGTCCAATTATGCACACACACACATAATGTCTTTATTACTCACCCCGGCCATGGAAAAAAGGGTCTGGCAATATCATTTCCTGCACCAGGCACAGAGCACAGGGAGCACTCAAGCTGATAACACTAGTGCATTTAGCACTCTCACTGACAGAGGAGTTCCGCCCTGGGTTTCGTTATAATGCCAGAGTGCACTATGATCTTGCACTGTCACACTCCGAAGGTAAACCCCTCCCCATACAGTTACATAGGTTTCAATCAGATAGCTGCAAAATCAACCAATGCCACTGCGCTGGGCAGCTTTGCTGGGTATAATGGCACCCAGTAAACAAATGTTTTATTTTAATATCATTTATTTACAGTATATAGCAGTGCAAAGTGAAATCACTATCCTCAACCTAATTAAGATGCAATGTTTTTAATTTAGTGCAGCTCCAGCCTTGGCATTGCTATAATGCTGGTAAAATTAAAATAGACACCCCCCTCCCACACCCCCCATGACATGAATAATAGCCACCAAGCTTTCTCTATTGAATCTCTGATCAACTTGGCAGTATACCATTAGTCGAGGGTACGCTCCCCCTGTACACATGACGAACAAGACGTAAACCAGTGATCGCCAACAAGTGGCTTGTGAGCAACATGTTACTCCCAGTGGCCTTAAAGCTGGTGCTTATTTTTTTCAATTCATGGCTTGGAGGCAAGTTTTTGTTACATAAAAACCTGGTGTGCTGCCAAACAGAGCCTCCTTTAGACTGCCAGTGCACATAGGGGCTACCAAATAAAATAGCCCTTATTTGGTACACCCAGGAATTATTAAAAAGAAAATAAAAAAAGTTGTGAACCCCTGTTGTAAGGAGAGGAAGAATCAGGGCCGCTTCTGCCATGAGGCAAGGTGAAACCCTTGCCTCAGGCGGCAGCGTGCGGCCAGTTACAAGGGGCGGCAAAAAGCCGCCTCTTGTAACTTTAAGAGCCGAACTTCCGGGTTTTAACCCGGAAATTCGGCTCCGCTAGTGCAAAGAGCGCTATTGCGCTCAATGCACTAGCGATACTGCCCCCTGAAACCCGCTCCGACGCTAATTTTTAAGCGCGGAGCGGGAGAGGAGGGGGGCGGCATCTGGGCTGCTGCCTCAGGCGGCAGCAGCCCCAGAATCGGCGCTGGGAAGAATCAAGGAGATATTTTGAAATTGAATAAAATCTAGTACAGTCATATATGACATATAGATATGTGACCTGTTATCCAGAATGCTTGGGACCTGAGGTTTTCTGGAAAACTGATCTTTCCATAAAACAGATCTTCATGCCTTAAGGTCTGCTAAAAAAAAATCTTGTAGATATTAAAGAAAACCAATAGGCTGGTCCTGCTTCCAATAAGGATTATATTATATCTTAGATCTTTGGAGACTGCCTTTCCATTATTCTGAGCTTTCTAAACCCTGCATTTCCTCTCTCTCCTGCTACAAAAACACTAGGGCAGCACTTGGATTCCTGACAGCCACTAGACATGGGTCAAACATCCCATAGTATTGCTGCTGCTTCACCCTTATTCATTTTCCTTGTAGTTGTACAGTCATTCCTGGCACACTTCCACAACTTGTACAAGCAGTGAGGTTCCCATAGCCATTTTCTCACCAGTAGTCAGAGCACAGATGGCTTCCTGTCAAAGTCACCCTCGTTTCCTGTTTGCCGAGACTCCTATTTGTGGATTAATTAGGAAGCCCAGGCCAAGAAAGATGACAAATCACAAGGAAACATCCAGTGGTGCTCAGTATCCCCCATACACATGGTACCCAAGACCAGTGACTGCTTTGAACAACTCAAACAACAACTCAGTGGCAAGATGATTTCATTACCGTGCTATTTATATAAGTCTTGACTTCTAAAATGAAAAAAGCGAAAAATCTGAAACAGAGATATAGGCAAGGGCTTTTCAACTGTAGTCATAATGAGATTTGTTTTTACATTAGTATCTGGAAGCAAAGCGTAAATGAGTCATTTAGGATCAATCGAAAACCCCTAATTTTGCAGACAATAATGAATACTATATGGTGCTTGTTTCACTTTGGGCTAAAAATTATTACCTGTAAAAATGGCCCCTCTTGGAGCTCTATATATGACTCTGACAGAAGGACAGTAGAATGGGGGATAGCCAGTCACAATCCAGAAATTGATCAAGCAGGTTTGATCAGATCAAAGAGCCGATAAAGTCCTCACTACAACAACCCCTTTTCCGGCTATTATAATCTGCCCTAGGGGCTAAATGATTGGGTTAGCCTGATATGGATTACCTTTGGGAAAGGTAAACAACATCAGGAAAAGATCTGCTCACTTGGCTACTTTGCCAAACAAGTGGATCTTATAATGTATGGCTACCTTTAGTCATAGCGACCACAAAATCCATTGTCCAACACCACATTTTCATGAATGATAGAGGACAGGTGTAGAGATGTGCGGGAGGAACTGAAATCCCTGGAAACTACAGGTTTACCCGCGGGTTGGGTGGGCTGAAATTTGGGCAACCATACATTACCTACAATCTCTCCTTTCTTGAAACCAGAGGCACATACAGAAGTAGCGTACAGAGTGGCAAGAATGGATACACATTGGGCACAGGTCCTACAATGTCAACATTTTGCAGGCTATGGTAGGTCGTTGTTAAAGTTCTTTTCAGTGAGGCACAGGCCATCTTTACAAATGCTTAGCTAATGTAAATCAAATCATTTTGAAAGCACTTGTTGCCAGAAATCAATGCTGAGAGATACTGATCAGCATTCTGTGCAACCTCACGAAAAAAAACAGCATTAGTTGCTCATGTCACTGACCACAATAAGCAGCTTTATGCACAGTGCCACCCAGCACAATTATCCAACAAAAGAATGAACCATCTTAGTGATGCTCAATGCCATCTATACAGAGGCAAAGCATAAGGCACGGATATCCTCTACACAAAGGTCAGGACCCCTTAAACATCTGATTAAACATTCTGAAAAGAGCAATAGAGCCATCAGAATATGTTCTTTTTAAGGCATGTTTTCCTACGGTGATCTCTGTCTATCCTTACTGTAAATTATTTATTTATATAGCGCAAAATGCACTTTACATTAATTGAAGTGAACCCTAAGTGCACATTTTACCAGCCAATGAGCTGCACAAAATTGCTTTAAGGGGCAGATTTATAAAGGGTCGAATAGTAAATTCACATTTTCTAATTCTTTTTTCGGTCAAAACTCACAAATTCGAATTGGGAATAATCCAAATGCGATTTGAATTTGAAATTGGAGATTTATCAAACCGTTACCATGGGAATAATTCTAATTTGTCTATTTGCCACCTAAAACCTACCAAGTTCATGTATAAGTCAATGGGAGAGGTCCAGTGACCCATTTGAAGATGTTAAGTCTTCCTGACATTTGAGTTATTTTTGGAGAGGTTTTCGAGTGGGTAATATTTGCTTGAATTTCGAGTATATACGAATTTATTAGAGTAAAAAAAAAAATTAGACTCCCCATGTAGTAGTATACACCAGCTCTAGGCAATGGATTAATGAAAATGTGGCATTTTTATAAATATGATTAGCAAACAAGGAAGGTAGAGCAGCACAAGAATAATCAGTGGAAACCTAAAATCAAGTTCACAGAGAGGCAATTGTGAATTCTAGTCTGCTTTATTCCCCTCCCATCAACACCACACTTACCCCTACTGTACTAGAACTGTGCAGGAGGTCAGATATTTGACGATTCCAAAAGAAAAAAGCCCCTTGTCACTAGAAAAAACTAAAAAAGTGTTTTTGTTTTGGTGCTAGGTCTATCTAATTACTGCTCCATGTGCTTTCAATAGGGCAGATGTCATTGAGGATTATTTGGAGGGGTATTTATGCTGTTCTCTGCCTCAAAGCAGTGGCAGATAAAATTCACCTTTTGCCAGACGCCTTAAATTTACTAGGGGAGGTTATTTACCTGTTGCCTGAGGAAGGTTCTCAACTTGGCTTATGGAAAAACACAGTTCCCAATAGATATTGGGGGTCATTTATCAACACTGGGCAAATTTGCACATGGGCAATAACCCATGGCAACCAATCAGATTGTTGAATTCATTATTCTACTTGCAGCAGGCTTTAAAAAGCTAATCACTGATTGGTTGCTATGGGTAACTGCCCATGGGCAAATTTTCCCAGAGTTGATAAATGAGTCCCACTATGTTTAAACAAGGGCAAATTTATTATGTGGTGTAAAAAAAATAATGGCGGAATAATTCACCACACATCACTGTGTAAAATACTGAGTAAAAATGGCATAATTTGTTAACACGATTTTTCTTTGAGCAGCTTCCTCTTATCTACAAACGTCTGAAGCAGTGTAAAATAAGGCAGCCAATCTGGAGTTTGCATGGTGTAAAATAAAACACACTTTGATAAATTTGCTGTTTATTTTACACAGCTTTTTACGCCACGCAGGTTTTTTACACAGCATAATAAAAAGGTCCCTAAATAAACACAATTGATTTTTTTGCTACCAAGATGGATTTACTGGCATGTTATCACACAGAAAAAATAAATCAAACAAGTAGTGTTTTTTTCTTCTAAAAATAGGACTTTTACATGTTACATATTTTACAGAATTTGCAGATTAGTCTTTTTCACTTTTTCAAACACCTTTGTTAAACCCATTTCTTAAATTATACTAGTTTATGATACTCCATGTGACCTGGATTAACAGAATAATTGGCCCATGTGACCTAACCTAGTTTGTTTGGTATGTTTGTGTGCACCATGAATCATACGATCTCTTATGAAAATTATTTATTTACATGAGACAGGGTTTTACATACAAAGTTTTATATTGTTTTATGTAAGGATGCACCGAATCCAGGACTCATTTCGGTATTCAGCCTTTTTCAGCAGGATTCGGATTCGCCCAAATCCTTCTTCCTGGCAGAACCGAATCTGAATCCTAATTTTGACTTTTTGTCACAAAACAAGGAAGTAATTGCATATGCAAATTAGGATTCGGACTAGGTTCAGTATTTGGCCAAATCTTTTGTGAAGGATTCGGGGGTTCGGCCGAGTCCAAAATAGTGGACTCGGTGCATCCCTATTTTTATGCAATATATTTTTAGAGAGACCTACATTGTTTGAGGGGTATAGTTTTCCTTTAATGTGTCCAACACATGCTTGGCAGGGGGATGCCAGTATCTGGCACAGTATCCTGAGACACCTGCTGCCGACCAGTGTTTGCTTCACAGGGCTGCTAGATACAGGCTGGGTATATCCACAGGATTATAGAGGAGGGCAAATAATATAATGAAATTGAATCAGAAAACATTCTCACTACACTGCCTATTGTGACCTTTTGTACCCACTCATTAGCTAAGCATTTTTAAGTTATTAGCAATGAGATGAGCCTTTCAACACTATCTAGCTGGATAACAGCTAAACGCCCGACCTGAGTGCAGCTGCCTAGTGACTGTGCCCCCAGAGAGACACTGCTCTACGGCATAGGCTGGGTCAAAGCCCCTGGGATCTTCAGATAATAGGTAGTAATATTCAGCCCAGACACCTCTATAAATAACAAGAAGCACCGATCTTTGTGCAGCCATAAAATGAGATAATAGCGGCATCTGTCCCAGTGCTACCCTCACCCTGCGGTGGAGGAGATGGAAATATTTTTCTGCAATGAGAAGTGAATGCCCAAACAGAAGCAGACATCCCGGCACAACATGTTTGTACAGCAGGTCTCAGGGGAGAGAATGAACACATACCCCAGAGTGACAGCATATCTCGCCCACTCATGCTAATGCTTCTTTGGAAAGGGCATCTATTCCTGTTTAAAAAAATTCGTTAGAATAGAACGAAAAAAAATACTAACACAAATTAAAATTTATAATAGCAAAGCCTTTATTAAGAAATAATTTACAGAAACTCTGCTTCCCCTCCTCTTCAGAAAAGGCGACAGGGCGACCATCCATCCTGCGGTGCTCGATTTCTCCTTCTCTGCCCCGATCTCCTTCTTGGATCTGCTGGGCCAGGTTCCTAATATTATTCCATAGGATCAGACTGATGGAGCTGATGGAGGGCACGTTGTACTTGTCGCATACACAATCTTCATGGTTCTGCTCCATTTAGTGACTCCTCTGTGTCAGGCAAATTCGTTACCTAATTTGCGGTGTCCTGAAGCCACATAGAGAGATGCGGTGGAATCAGTGGTAGCAACTTCGTCTAACTATGTTTAGTCGATCCACCTGCACAGGGGTCAGCAGCTTTCACCAGTTTTGCTCTGGGAGTATGTGCGCTGCTGTACACGGGCACAGAAGTGGAACATTGTACTATTTTACCAGGGCGCGGAATCTGCTCAGTACAATGCACTCTGAAAATACTAGATGTTCCGATTCCTTAGGAACAGGTCAGCAGCTTTCACCAGTTTTACTCTAGGAATATGTGCGAGAGCATATGTAGCCTGTTCCTAAGGAATCTGAACCATCTAGTATTTTAAGAGTGCATCGCACTGAGCAGATCCATCAATCGGATCCTACGGAATAAGATTTGGAACCTGGCCCAGCAGATCCAAGAAGGAGATCGGGCAGAGGACGCGCTGTCAGTGAATAGCCAGGAGGAGAAATCGAGCACCGCAGGATGGATGGTTGCCCTGTCGCCTTTTCTGAAGAGAGGGGGAAGCGGAGTTTCTATAAGTTATTTCTTAATAAAGGCTTTGCTACTTTCAATTTTAATTTGTCTTGGTGTTTTTTTTGTCTTGGTGTTTTTTTTTTCGTTCTATTCTAACAAATTTACTGTAAAAATTTTTGATGTTACTGGTCCTTTAAAGAGACATATGGGATAGTGGGAAAAAGCCCTCATTTTGCAGGCTACAATGAATAATATATGGTGTTGGTTTTACTTTTGGCTGTAAATGAATATTGTTTTCAAAATACATTCACAGTCATATGAAAAAGTTTAGGAAATGCCTCTCAGCCTGCATAATAATTTACTCCACTTTAAACAAAAAAAGATAACAGTGGTATGTCTCATTTACCAGGAACATCTGAGAACTGGGGTTTTTTGGAACAAAGATTTTTAGTGAAGCAGTATTCAGTTGTATGAAATTAAATTAAATGTGAAAAATTGGCTGTGCAAAAATTTGGGTAGCCTTGTAATTTTGCTAATTTGAATGCATATAACTGCTCAATACTGATTACTGGCAACACCATATTGGTTTCCCAAAATTTTTCATGACGGTATTTGAGCTCCCCATAGATGTTCACTGGTCCCTGTCCTTGTTTCAAATAAGGGGTGGGTGTGTCCTAACGGTTCCTGCCAGAAGCACAGTTGGAGGAGGACAGCCAATCACACCCCTGCAGTCACACAAGCAAAGACAGGCTTCAGTTCCCTATCAGGTCAGTCTAGCTGCTGATTGGTTCTTATCCTACAGTGCAGTGTGCGGAGTGCAGCCAGCTCCCCACAGGCAGACAATTCAGCACACAGGAAGTGGAAGAGAAGGGAGGGATTTTTAGGGTTTTTAAAGACATTTTCTATAAATCAGCCTGAAACACTACTTTTTAAGCACAAATCATCTATATTTAAAAGGGTATAATACACTGGTAGAGTCATGTTTTCACACAAAATCTCTCATTTAACAACCTAAAACCTGGCTGTCAGAGCATGCTGGGAGATGTATTTAAACAGTGACTGGAAAACATTATCTAACATCTGTGCTCTTGAGTTTTTAGTTTGACTTGCAGTTTGAAAGTAGCTAGAAATTCTGAAGTTAAAGTAAATACTACAAAAATGATAAAACTCCTGTGTTAGCAAGCTTGCCAATTGCCCAGATCCTGGGTGCACCCAAGTAAAGCAAAGGGACCTCTAATGGCATGCAACTGCAACCTCCCCCTCAATCTAGAAAACACCAGAGCCCACCTTTATTTATATCTGTTGAATGTTTTGAAACAGGATCGTTTTGTCGCTGGTGTGAGATCAGCTCTCCAGTGGGCAAGATAGTACTAAAAATACCCTTTAATACATGAGCCAATTCAGTTTAAATGCAAGGACCAAACATGGAGTAGCTTCAGTTTCCCTGTTTACCTTCACAAATAACAAAACCATAGATTCTTTGTGATTTAAACAATAGCCAAAAAGCTATTTCCAGCACAAGCCCTTTTTACTGCAGACATGTTGAAAATGGTGTTTACTGTTCTTTTAACACATGTGAAACCAGATGGGACCCACCCAGTTATACCATTGAGATGGATGTGTCCAGTTGCCTCCACCGTGGGGTCTGCACATCACAGCTGAACTGACCACCCAGCTACGAGGAAGCAGGTGGCTTCAGGTCATCACTGGACAGAACAAACTATAATGTCTTAATCAACACAAATAAATCAGTGGGGACCTTTTTGAACAGTGATGTACAAGGAACAAGAGCCGACAAAATAATATCAGTAGAAAGGAACTTTTTTTAGCAACAAAAGGGGGTGTAACTCACTACCACAAGTGCATAATGACATATAGTTATAGTTGCCCTTCATATGCTGATCATAACAAGAATGAAGTACGTTCACATGTATGAATTGGAATGTGATGATGATTATAAAGTATGGGGTTAATGTAAAAGTGAAAACATTACGTGTGTATAAATCTGAAGCACTTTAAATTATTTAAGATATCCAATACATGGATCTGTACAGGCTGCCGGTGTAGAATTGTGAGGTCACCACAATTTGTGATACAATATAGAGAGACAACGGTAAAACACTTTATGGGGTTGACCCTTACAGAACGTGAGAAGGAAAAAAATGCAGACAAACAAGACATACTATCAAATACATCAATATGTGCTTTAAATTCCTAGGGTACTGACCCTCGTTATCAAACTTCTAAAGGTTCTGAATGTAAAGCATTAGGGAACTTTGCCTCACAGGGTCACATTGTGACAGCCTATTGCACCAATTGCCCAAGATATTGTGTACTTCATGTTAATTTTTAACTTACAGCAACACTTTAACAGCAGTTACACAGAGATTGAGACTATTGTTACTAGGGCAGTTAAGTCAAGTGTATTTGTCTGTCTGGTTAACCACGTGTTTGCCAAATCAGATTGTAAATATTGGTTCCCTTACTTCATATAGAAACACTGATATCCTTTAAAGGAATTGTACAGTGTAAAAATAAAAACTGGGTAAATAGACAGTCTGTGCAAAATAAAAAATGTTTCTAATATAGTTAACTAGCCAAAAATGTAATTTATAAAGGCTGGAGTGATTTTATATATAACATGTCAGTCAGGACACTACTTCCTGCTTTTCAGGTCTCTTGGTTTACACTGACTGGTTACCCTGGTTACCAGGCAGTAACCAATCAGAGACTTGAGTGGAGGCCACATGGGTCATTTCTGTTGCTTTTGAATCTGAGCTGAATGCTGAGGGTCAATTACAAACTCACTGAACAGAAATGGACCATGTGGCCCCCCTTCAAGTCGCTGAATAACTCAGTTATAGAGCTGAAAAGCAGGAAGTTGGATTCTGGCTGTTTTATTAGACATCTGTTCACTCTCTCCTTTATATATTACATTTTTGGCTAACTAACTATATTAGAAACATTTTTTATTTTGCACAGCCTATCTATTTACACAGTTTTTATTTTCACACTGAACTGTTCCTTTAAAATACAATTCCCCCCACAAATCTAAAATTTGAGGCGGGAAATATCACAGAAATATTTTATTTCTGTAAGAAAAGGGCACTCCATGGAATTGGGAAAGGAATGAAGTTTGGTTGTATAGTAGGCAGATGCACTGTTGCCATGAGACGAGTTAAGAAACTTGCCTCAGGTGGCACCAGTCTGCCAAGTTACCAGGGGCAGCAAAAAGCTCTGTAGCATAGGACAGGGATGATACTCTGTAGCATAGGACAGGAATGATACTCTGTAGCATAGGACAGGAATGATGCTCTGTAGCATAGGACAGGGATGATACTCTGTAGCATAGGACAGGGATGATACTATGTAGCATAGGACAGGGATGATACTCTGTAGCATAGGACAGGGATGATACTCTATAGCATAGGACAGGAATGATGCTCTGTAGGTTTTTAGTAATCATTCTTCTATTCCATTGCATCTGACCAAGTACTGACAGATCACAATGGGACTGGGGGCTGGTGGGATGCCACCAAGGCAGATTGTTAAACTCAGACTGACAATGTCAGCAGATGCTGCCTCCTAAAATGTACCAGCTGCTCTCCTTCTCCAGGCGGTACAAAATAATAGTACTAGAACACAAGCAGTAGATAATCTCCTTCACAAAACTACAGCAAATGCCATGTTACACACACTGAATCACCATTGGGATAAATAACCGGAGACAAGTCCAGATTCAATGATCTGAGCTAAAACACGGTGCTCAGTGGACTTGTTTTTGGGGAACAAAAAAAAAATGAAATTTGTAAGCACTGCCCATCTTCTCCCAGCACAGGTCAAGGATTCAGAACTTGCACCTAGTTCATAAAGTGATACCATTATCCGATCTGACAATCTCACCCCAAGCAAATACATATTCTGAGAGAGAGAAATGTGACATCTTGGCAGAACAAAGAAGTTCTCAGTGTTGCCTTTAGGAACACTCAGGACTGGGAGGGGGCAGCAGGGCTTCCTTTGTAGAATATAAATGTCAAGTCAGTATGGGGTGGGGCAAAGTGGTGGGCAGAGAACATTTAGGTGGGGAATGCAGAGTAAAAAAAATACTTCAAACGTTGGTGCTGGTGTTACTGTTCCTGAACATTTATCCTTCACAGATACTGTACCTGAAATCATCCAGCCAAGAAAATGCAAAATCACATGGTTAATATCAGAATCCCTGGGTTCTGGCCACTGGGCTAGAGTGTTCTGCTTCTGACACTTGGTTCTGACACTATGCTTAATATTAATGTGCAATAATAACACAATACTTTCAGCTTCATTTTTCATGCGATTTAGAAGTGACCAACGAGTAAGAAACCAAGTTACCAGATTACAGAAGGTCTGTTTGCTGAGCTAGTGACAAACAATGAGACACAACTTTAAATAATGGTGCAGAAACATGTTTATGTAAAATATCCTACTGGGAAAAACATATAAATGACTAAATATATATATATATTTACAATTATATAAATAGCCTATTTGCCATTTGTTATGAAGATATAACTGCATTTTCTGGCAAAGCAAATTAATGGAATGACACTTTTATGACTGCATGAAAAAGCAGCTTGTCCAGGGTCACACAACTTCAAGTCTATACTTAGAGGCGTGTCTATCTGCTGGTTGTAGCTGAATGCAAGACATGAACTTCCCCTTGTCCTCTGCCATGATACTTATTTTAACTACAAGCAACAACCACAACAAAGCCTCTGCTCTCAATGGCATGGGAAGTTGTTGGTGAAAAAGCAGATCTCACAGTACAATTGTGCATAAAAGGAACTGGGGCTCATTTACTAGAATAAAGGACACAACATCTCCTATTCTAAGGGGCATGTTTATTATGCAGTGTGAAATGAAATTCGCAGAAAAAACAGTGTAAAAAGCTGTGTAAAATAAATGGCGACGATGTGTGTAATTTTACGCTATGCGCCAGATTTAATGCCATTATTTTAAATTGCTTCCAGCAGAAGCCACATAAGCAAAACACACAAAAATGTTGTGCCATTTTTTACACAGCAAAACGTGACAATGTGCGGTGTATTATCCTGCTGTTTTTTACACAGCATAATTCGTTTACTTGACAAATACACAACCAGCTGTTGTAAACTAAAAGGCCCAGGATCCTCTGCCAAACAATGTATGTCTGAAATGCTGCAGAATGATGTTAACTCCAGTGCCACAGGCTTTCCTTTCTGTCCCTACCAGTTATTAACCTATGACAATCCGGTAACTGGACAGGCAAAGAATTCCCAGATGGTAGTGCCCTTTGCAACACGGTTCTGCTCATCTCAGCAGACATGAAGTCATTGTTTTGTGAAGATCACAGATGGAGCATTAGACTGATAAAGCTGTGATTAAGTTATGGGCTTGCCTGGTCACAGCTGTGCCTGCCATACAACCAGTTCAGATTAATAGCTTAGAAGGGAAACAAATGTAATTATGCCGTTTTAGCAAAGAGGATAGCTAACCGAGACAGAGATTGCGGAATCCATCCAGCCCTTAATGGCCCAAAATGCATATTAGATCCTTATTTAAAATCTATATAAGTTCAGCACATCTCTTTATTAAGAGAATATACAGACATTTTGAATGTTAGCAAAACATCAGCCTAGAGATTCTAGGGGCATATTTATTATGCTGTGTAAAAAAAACAGCGGGACAATACACCATACAAAAACAACTTAACATTTTTTTTGTTTTTTTCTTGAAGTGACTTCCACTGAAAGCATTGTAAAATAACCGTGTCTAATCAGGCGTTCGCATGGTGTAATTACACACACCTTGACAAAATCGCTATTTAATTTACACCGCTTTTCACACACTTTTTTTCAGTGAATTTTGTGTTACAGAGCATAATAAATATGCCCCTAGAACTTAGATGAAAGGTTCTTCATAACACAGTCATTGTAAGCAACAACCCACTGAAATTCACCAAGAACGAGGTTTGTGGTTCAGTAACTTCTGGTGAGATGATGGTTGCACCTTGCGGTTCATCTACACTAGGGCTGTACAACTGGAGGCTTTTTATTTTTATGGCTTCCAGTCTGCTCAGAGGCTCATAGATGGCACCGTATGAGTTGACATCAAAATTTTATCCGACCCTGGAACAGGCTATTATGGGCTAATTTCACCATATTTCTTAGACAGCACTGATCTACACCATCTCTGTGCATTTCTGTTGGCCAGGTACAGGGCTGGAGCAGAGATAGCACCTGAATGTTTTAGGGCTAAGAGAAACACAGTGCAAGTGCAACTACAAGACTGCGGCCCTTCATGGGACTTCTATACCCACATCCCCACCGACACCACCCAAGTGCTCCACTGACTTCTCTGGGTGGCTGAACTGTATCAAAACAAAGCTATAATGAATATAATAGACGTTTGGTAACTATGTGAAAAAAAGCATGGTCATACAGCATAACTATGTCGTAGTAGGAGTATTTTTACTTGGGATTCCACAAGCAGTAGATTCACCAAAACTCCACCCAACACTAACATAAGTATTACTTGATCTCAGTGTGCCCTGTAGGTCTGTAAATCACATAAGCACCAATAAACCCTGAACCAATATTAAACAGTCATTGTTCAAATTCTCTTCTGTGTTTTGTGTTGAAGTCACTAACCATGGGTTGAGACCCACAGGGCAGACTAAGATTAGGTAACACTTGAACTGCTGTGCTATGGAAAATGAGAACCCAATGCATGTCAAAACACCCATGAGTGCATACCCTAAGGCCTGAGTCGACTTCCGCCAATATATAATTCACATGGAAGCAAAAGTTTATTTCTAAATTGTATATTGCCTGCTCCTAAATTGTAATTGGGATACAAACTTGCATTTAAAAAAAATGGCAGTTCAGTTAGTCAGTGATAGGAATCAGTGATATTCTCCAGCTATAAACAACTGGAACTGATGCTCTCCCTGACAGAATGTTTCTTTTGTGTTAAGTAAAGTTATTCTGCCAGTTGTTAAGAGCTCGGCTCTTCTCTATTGACCTGGACAAGCTGGAGTCAGAATATTGAGATGCTCTCTCTGCTATATAAACCTGATTAAGGGAAATCACTTCTGCACTCCTTTTATTGTCCGATCGTATCCACTATGTGCAGTAATTATGATCATGGTAAATTCAAGGTGCTTGGTGACTGAACGTTGGCTTTGCCCTGGGATAATTATATTCAGTTTTATACGATTAAACTCTTGAAATCTGATCTTCATCTTCTTAAGCAGGTATTGTTTCCTTTTGAAAGATTATCTCAGTATAAAAGAGACTGCACCATTAATTATTATAACATCAGTAAAAACTCAGTATTGGTATCTAAAGCTGGTGTATTGTACAATCCTAGGGCCTGCCTAATGCCCCGGCACATTAAAGGCGGTGCCTTATGCCAATAAGAATAACTTTCTCATAAAAGAAATGGCACCTACAGTGCAGATTGTAAAACACCTAGGGGCTATGGGGAAGTCTATGTAGTTTAATGTGAAATAAGATCTAGTAAGATACAAAGTAAAAGTTGGCGCAGAACTATTTCACCATCCTAAATAATTTACATTTACATTCTCTGTTATGAGGAAAGTGTGGGAAACAAAAATTGTACATTGCTTCATAAAACGAACAGTAGGCCCTAAATGTGCGACCAGGGTTAGATTATTGGTTCAATACAATTCCTGGAAAACTGCATTTTAAAATAAAATATAGGAACTCAGCATAGAATGCATCTTTTCTTTCTATATACGGGACCTAGATAACAGTTTACATATATACAAGAGAATGATCGGGACCAGGGGTTTTCCAGGGGTCTTTCTGTAATTTGGCTTTCCTTATCATAAAAAAATCATTGGAATATTAAATAAATCCAATAGAATTGTTTTTATCTCCAGTAAGGATTCATCAAATCTTAGCTGGGATTAAGTACAATGTACAGGTATGGGCAGGGCTGTACTTATGTTCCATGCCACCCCAGGCACCAGATCTACGCTAAGCATAATGCGCGTGACGTCACCTGCTCTCACACTGTGCGCACATGATGTCACTTCCACCAACCAAACCGGCCCCCTACCCATCACCCCCACCTGTCACTGTATTTCCATAGGAAATCCATGGCAAAGACTGGGCAATTTTCTTTTTTCCATTTAAAAAATAAATTTATCGGCACCCGAGGGATGCCCCCCAAAACCTGCCACCCTAGGCACAGGCCCTTGGTGCCTTAATATAAATATGCCCCTGGGTATGGGATCCATTATCCGGAAACCCGTTATCCACAAAGCTCCGAATTACAGATTCCATTTAATCCAAATAATACAATTTTTTTCTGCAATAATAAAACAGAACCTTTATTTTAGAAGGATTATACCCACTGACAGGTCTGTCATGCAGGAAAGGGCTAACACAAAACAAAAGTGCAGGAGCCCCAAATGATGCGATGACGCTGGGAACAGAACTGGGAAGGAAGGAAGGAATGGGAAGACCAGAGGAGGAAACCTGGTTTTAGCTTTGAATGGTGCACAGCTGCCCTACTCTGCAGCTAACAAAAGCCAATTGTCACACAATAACTTACAAGTTAGCGGTACACGTGGGAGAGAAAAAGGTGACATTGACTGAAGAGAGATCCTTTCAACAAAACATGAAAAAGAACATATTATGGACTGAATGGTGTAGCTCAGCCATCCAGAGGCTGTTTGAAGGCTAGGAACTCCTCAGATGAGGTTACAAGGTACTTGAACGAGTGAGAACAAACAATATACCATAAGTCAAGTGGTGATACTCTCAGGCTGCTGCAGAACTACATCTAGATAACTTATGAAAATAAAATGCCTGATACGTAAATATCTAGAGAGAATGCTTTATATTCCAGTTATGCACAGTTTTCTTCCCAAGGCAACAGATGCATATGTATATATGTATATCTTTGTTTATAGCACTGCTTGTATTTATAGCATTGAAAATGCAAGCATATGGTTTATCTCCCAGTAGAATCTCATGGTAATACTCATTAACCCTGGAATTCTAAGACTCAAATGAAAAAAAAAATGCAGCATACCATTACAGCTTATATGTAATGTTTCTAAAGTCTTATTTATATGACTGATGAGACATTGGAGTCTACAGGGCTGCTCACACCAGCAAGTTGTACTGTGAAGATCACATGGAGTTTGAATAAGTTGAATTTATTATTACATCTTCATGAAATGGGAAGTTCTGCAATTTCTGCTATAATTTTCTCCCCACAGCATAGCGATACTTTGTCATTTTTCATGCACAGCAGTTGTAGCGACCAATATTACCCCAAATACTATACATTAAAGGGTATATTTATCAGAGTGAAGTTAGAGATCCCACAGTCCTCTAGAGTGAAATGTTGCCACTCTACATTAATTTCTATGGGATTTTTAAAAGAGTATTTATCAATGGGTGAAAATGAAAGTTCATCCTTTGATAAAAAACGTTTTTCAAAATGCCATAGCAATTAAAGGAGAGTGGCGGAATTTCACTCTAGTGGACTGTGGCAATCTCTAACTTCACTTTTTGATAAATTATACACTTCTAAATAAAAGGAATGTGCTTTTAAAGGGGTTGTTCACCTTCCAAACACTTTTTTCAGTTTAGTTGTTTTCAGATTGTTCACCAGAAATAAAGACCTTTTTCAATTGCTTTCCATCTTTTATTTTTTGTAAACGTATTTCTAAAATTGAAGTATAAAGTTTAATGTTCCTGTCTCTGGTGTCTCAGCCTGACAGCTCAGGGATCCAGGAGTAAGGATGGGCGAATTTGACCCGTTTTGTTAAAAATTCGCCGCGGGTGAATTGTCGCAGACGCCCATTAAAGTCTATGGGTGTCAAAAAAAATTTGTCGCGTGGCAAAATTTCTTTATTTTTTTTTTTTTTTTTGATGCACGCCGCCATACAAGTCTATGGGCGTCATTTCTTCAGCGAAACGAGGCGAAAAAAATCGCCCATCCCTATCCAGGAGCATTCTGAACTGTTACAGCTGGATACATTTAATGGCTGCGTGAGCTGATACATTTGTCAGCAGTATCTGTGGAATATTAGCAACTATTGTATCCATTCTAACAGCTGCCTTTAATGAAACTCAGGGATTCTGCTCAGCAGGGACAAAGATAACAAATGTATTAACTAATGTATCAATTTAGAACAGTTAAAGAGTCTATAACCCTCCCCCTCCTTACAAAAGCTGGTTTAGTAGGTGAAAAAAATTCTTTATACTCCAGTTTCAGGAAAACGAGCACAAATAGAAAATGGAAAGTAATTGCAAAAATTCTTCATTTCTGGTGAACTGTCTGAAAACAACTAAATTGGAAAAAGTTTTTGAAAGTGAACAACCCCTTGTAATTTAAGAAAGGTTAAATTACTGGGTGCCATATTTTATGCAGTCACTTACCAGGTACCCCGGGGTTGTGCTCCTGTTAGCAGAAAACTGCACCAGTAGCTCGGT
Source organism: Xenopus petersii (assembly GCA_038501925.1). NCBI lineage: Eukaryota > Metazoa > Chordata > Amphibia > Anura > Pipidae > Xenopus > Xenopus petersii. Next base: position 46,724,737 of record CM076689.1, on the reverse strand, counting down.
GAACTATGGAGCAACCCTCTTCCAGTTTTTTTGTTCATCAATTGTCATGGGTTGACGCATGCACAGTAGAGTGAAAAAGCCATTTATTTGCTAATGGTTTGGCTTTTCACTCTACTCTGTATGCACAGTTTGAAGAAGGAAGAAACATAACATTGCTTTGTGGTGCTCACTCAGTAACCTAGGTACCTTGGCTCATGGGGCAATTAGGGTTGCCATTTTTTCTGGAAAACATACCGGCCTTCCTATATTTTTGTGGTTTTACCCTATAAATAACATTGGCATCAAGCTACATTTTTACCAGCCAGGCAGGTAAAATGCCGGCCAGGTGGCAACTCTAGGGGCAATCCCGATGCCGCCCTCCTACCCTGAGCAAAGTTCTCACCTTGCCTCATGACAGGAGTAGCCCTGCCCTGGCAGGTGCTGTTTTTGAACAGAAACGCTAGTCCAGAATACCAGGTAAGTGATTATAATCACTGGGGGTTTTAGCATTGGACATCCTCCTTCTTCCTTAAAGGTTTCCTTTTGTGCTACAAAAAATCCTCCCCAGACCAGGGTGCCAGCCGTAAATAACAGATATTTGCACAAAGAGCCACACTCACCGGATATATATATATATATATATATATATATATATATATATATCTATATATCTATATCTATATATATATATATATATATATATGTATATATATCTATATATATATATATATATATATATGTATATATATCTATATCTATCTATATCTATATCTATCTATATCTATATATATATATATATATATATCTATATCTATATCTATATATATATATATATATATATATATTTATACACCGATTTATCGCACAGCAATGCTGAAATTGATGTTGCTTCATAAATATGTGTGAATAATAATAATAATTCTGGGTAAGGACTCTTAGGAGGCTCCCAACGCTTATTTGGAACAAAACAGAGAGGATCTATGAGTGGGGAATTCCAATAAAGGCGTCATTATAGACTATAAGATGAGAGTAATTGTAGAACATGCAATGTTCTTTCATTTGTCCTACATTATTTTTATTATCCATTATTTAAATACTGGCATCGTGTTCGGCAGCACTTTACAGAGATTACACGTTATTCATATCAGTCCCTGGTCCAATAGAGATCCTGATTACATTCTCAAATGCTATGATCAATTTTATCAGGAGGCCCCAAGTACCAAGAGGAAAACATACAAACTTCTTGCTTTCCATTCATACACTATTGCAAATCATGGCAGTTAAATTAAAACATAAAATCATTCAATATCTCATTTATAGCCACAGGCAGCCCTATACTTATAATTAGATGGATTTACAGTATAAATTATGTTAATGAAAATTCACACATCTTAATCCAAATATGCATTTTAGAGCATAAGTAGGAAGGACAGAGGATTACACAAGGCAGGATATATAAACCACTACGTAAATAGATAACAGAATGCACAGAAAAGATATAAACATCACCAATAGAGCTTAGGAGTCACACAGCCACAATAATGACAACAGTTATCCTAAAGGAAAGTCAATCAAGCACATATACACAACCATAACTGCTAACTCAGCATTAGCGTATTGCTGAGTTGGTGCTTAATGTCCCACAAAAAATACTAAAGATAATCCTTTTCAGATTAACCAAATCCAAAACCTTAACATTTTATGGGGGAAAGTAATAAATTCTAAGCGGAAACAAATTAGCATAAATAATGCAAATTAGCTTCTTTGTCAATGTAACATTTATCAGTTATTACATTAGAAAATATAATTGTGCATAGTGTATATTTAAGGTGAATTATTAGTAAAAAGTGCCAATAAATACACTGAGCACTGGCACAAACATGTGCAATGTTTCTTCCACTTATGGTTGGGGGTCACTCAATATTTTCTAGCTATGCAAAGGCTTTACAGGTATGGAACCTGTTATCCAGAATGCTTGGGAACTGGGGTATTATGGATAATGGCTCTTCCAGTAATTTGGATCTTCCTACCAAGTCTATGAGAAAATCATTTAAACATGAAATAAGGCCAATAGGCTGGTTTTGCTTCCAATAAGGATTAATTATATCTTCGTTTGGACCAAGTACATAGTACCGTTTTATTATTACGGAGAAAAGGGAAATTATTTTTAAAAAATGTGGATTATTTTGCTAAAAGAATCTATGGGAGATGGCCTTTCCGCAATTCTGGATAACAGGTTTCTGGATATCCTGTATTACAGTTTGTAAAGGAAACAATGTTTTCACAAAGGAATCATTTTCACACTGCACATATGTTTACATTAACAAATTTTATTTCATTCCTCCTATGTCTTTAAAGCACTGTACCACTGCAAGCAATAGATTTTGGTAGCTCACTGGGCTCACGGAGGTACCTCTGGATTTCTACGAGAGAGACAGAAAAACATACTGTGCTCCCTCTGCAAACAAATGATTTATGCTGAGTGTACCTGACAGATAAAAGAACTTTGCTTTCCAATACAACATTAATTATTTGACGGAACCTGGGAAACCAGTTAGGTGCAGGGAGAGCAGTGTATATCTTGAAAACCATATGAAAAATAAAAGTGATTTACTTGAAGTTAAACGTATGTGTGTGTGTGCACGGCTGCACAGTAGTTAGCACTGGTCACAAAGCCAATGACACTAATAGCAAATAAGGAACTGTAGGGCAGATTTAAGGTGGCCATATATGGGCAAACCTGCTCATTCGGAGAGGTTGCCAAACAACCAGATCTTGACCCGATATGCCCACCTTGAGTGGACAATGTTAGGCTGATTCAATCATGGGCCCTAGACCCCAACAATTGGGGCAAAAGGCCAGGAATGCAGGTGGTGGGTGCTAGGACCACATCAATGAATCCATGCAGTCCTTAATCCAACGGGATTGTAAAACCTGCCCAATTGACATCTGACCTATTTTTGGCCAGATATCAGTCGGGGAAGACCATTGGAGGGCATCTTACACTGGCCAAAAAGCTGCTGACAATATGTCCACCTTTACTTGTTGAACAGTCCCTACAACATGCAAAAGACATATATGATGGCTATGGACTAAAGACCTAGATTTATTCTTGCATGCGTGAGCATGATTGTATATTTTGGTCAGGCCTGGCAAACTGTCAGTTCAGGCATTTGCCCGATGGGCTGCTCCATTTATAGCCAAGTGGGCTGGGGGAATCAGGGAGCTGCTGAATGGGAGCCGAATCTGCAAGCTGCCTAGAGAACAGAAGAAGGGCAAATCTGAACATTTGGCGAAATGCATTGAAATTTTGGGTGAAAGTTATTTTAAATGCATGAGGTGGCGCCAACATTTTTTTTTGCTGTGCACCAATTTTTTTCATCCATTGGAGTCTATGGGCGTGGAAACGGAGAATAAAACAGATTGAGAATGCATATGTGTGTTTGTGAGATAGAGAGAAATAGACACACATAGTAAAGTCCAAAACAAAAGAAACTGCACAATTAACCATTTCTCCCCCCTTCAGAATTCCAGCATAGTTGCTTCCACCAAAAGATTCCTTAAAGTAATCTCCATGAAAATACAAGACAGAACTGTTTCAGTGCCTTCAAGTTGAATACAGATTAACACACAGCATTAAAACCCCCTCCAAATCAGCATAAAACTGGTCCAAGCAATTTATTCTGCCAGGAAGAAAAGTATTGCCAAATGATGTGATGTCTGCACAGGACACAACTAAAGCCAAAACTGAACTTCTCTTAAAAAAGGATGACTTATTTCTACTTCACGTAAAAAAAGAATGTATTAGTCCTGCTTTAAATGATTGCCTGTACTATGATATTTTAAAGTGGGAATTAAAGCCTTAGAAAACTTGTAACCTTGATGCTTGTATCATCACAGTGCTGCTTTAAATTTCCCCTAAAACGCACTAAGCAAAAAAAAATTCTTAGCTTTTGTATATATACAGGGAAATAACCATACATATGCCGTAGGGTCCCACTAAAAGTGCACCTCAGTGTTTTCTCATGTGCTTGTACTAATATTAATTAACTATATACGATAATATACATAATGGAATATATATATATTAGGGTTGCACCAAATCCAGGAATTGCCAGGATTCTGCATTTTCCAGCAGCATTCAGATTCAGGCAAATCAAAGTGCCTCGCCGAATTGAATCTGGCATATGTAAAATACGATTTGGATTTAAGAATGAATCGGGATTCAGTGTATTATGTATATATATGTATATATATATATATATATATATATATATATATATATATATGTATATATATATATATATATATATATATATATGTATATATATATATATATATATATATATATATATATGTATATATGTGTGTATATATATATATATATATATATATATATATATATATATGTGTGTGTATATATATATATATATATATATATATATATATATATATATATATATATATACACACATACACACACACACACATACATACATACATACACACACACATAATTAAAATTACACTTTATAATTTTAAAGGGAATATCAACCCAAAAATATGTTTTGCCTAATGAAAGAAACCATAATTCTAAGCAACTTTCTTTCTTTGGGATTGCCCTTTAAAATCACTGTTGCAATAGCAGTTTCTTTTACATTCTAGTGAAGTGTGAGCATTTTTTTACACTTTAAAATGTTCCAACATGCCCTTTCAGAGTATCAATTTGCTTAAATAATCACTGCCTCTTTAAGATCTGTTTAGACATCTGCAAAGGCATAGCATTGGATATGTGTGCTGAAATGGTTGGGGGAGGGGGGAAACAAAACTATCACAACAAGGCTTTACAATCTTAATGCCATCATTTAAACTGAGGGTTGGCTAAGCTGGAACCAGTATATAGTTAGTATACAAAGCACACAGTGACATACCACTCTGTTACACTGCTGAGAAAGTAGAAAGCTTCCATCAGAACCCAGTAGCTCCAGGCCATCTATTCCCAGTCTGTGCTGGTGAAAGTGAAACAGAGCATAGAAAGTGTCAGCCAACATTCACATGGTTGTTCCCAGCCACATTCCATCCAGTCAACAGAAACCAGCACTTAGGGGCACATTTACAACTTCATACAGGCCACCTGTCTGGTCTGCTGCTGGCAAGATCTATGGAAAACTAAGCAGCATGCAAATAATGAAAATAAATACGTACGCCAATCTCAAGTACTCAATTTTATTTCTCTGAAATACAGCAATCCCTGTCTTTATATTAAAGTATTTAGTCACCAACACTTTATGGTATATTATAACATAACAAACTTATTGAGGCAGTGAATATAGAGGCCTATACCACCCAACATTTAAAAATCAGAAAGAGGAACAAAAAATTCTGCCAGGCCAGAGGAGGTCCATTGTGGTGCTTTCTCGCTAAAAAAAGCCAAATCCCTAGAGGCTAGGCCACACAGGGTCCAAAATCAACTAGCTGAAATACACTGGCTGATTTCCTCCCTACCACAGGCAGTAGCCTCCCCTCTTTTCCATATCCAGAAGTGTTATATCGGAAGCGTGCAAACAGACTTTGGCGGATTTCAGCTCAAAATGCAGAGGGGGAAATGTCATTTTGGCACTTTGCCGATTTACTAACGGTAGCTGGCGTAAATTCGCTGGCATAATTTCATCAAAGAGATAGACTCTGGCACAACTTCGCACTCTAACGCCAGGCGCATTTTCGGTCTGTTGAAAGAGTGTTACTATGACAATTCACTACGTTTTTGATTTTACTGACCGTTACCTCTGTCGCCAGACTTGCCTTCGCCACCTCAGACCAGGCAAAGTGCAATAGAGTAGATAGGAGTACCTCAAAAAAAAGTTTAAAATTTTTCTAAGTCCCAAAAAACGCTGGCATTTTTTCCTATTTAAAGGGTGATAGACTGACAAAGATGGTACATTTTTTTTTAGGGTACTTCGAACTGCTGAGCGTAATTTCGCTTGTGTAATTTCGCCAGCGTTCTGTACCCTATTCGCAACTTCGGATCTTCGTGAATTAGTGTTGTCCAGACGAATTTACTCCTGGCAAAGTATTGCGATGTGCGCAAGGCAAGCGCTTGCGAATTTTCGCCGGTTAGTGAATTTGCCCCAGAGACTCACATTTCTTTGCCAAAATCTGGCGATTCTGTTTGTGTTGCTTCCGCATCAACACTTATGAATGTGGAAGAGAGCGGAGGCTACTGCCTGAGGTAGGGCTGAAATCAGTCAGCATATTTCAGCCCCACGGTTAATGGTAAGGTCATACTGGGAGATTTGGGGAGATTTATTCTCCCGGCAACTAATTGCCTCTTCTTTGGGGCGACTATTCCCCCCGAACTGCTTCCCCCCGTCTTCCGCCTGCTAGAATGAAAAATCGCCTGTGGCATGGCACTCACCAAGCTTCGTTTTCCGAAGTTTCCTCGTGAGGCAACTTCGGAAAACGAAATTGCCGCGAGTCAAGAATTTTAAGTTATAAAAACATAATATGTGCTGCATTGGTAATACTAGTGTGTTTGCTCCAGAAACTCTATAATAATGGGATTCTTCAGAACTTATCTGTTATCTACTGTGTATCCTGTGCTTAAATGGCTACTCCAGTGGCTACACAGCAACTTGTTTATATTAATTATAATAGTGTTTCTGAAGCAAATACACCAGTTTGATCAAGTGTAGGGCAACAGTATATCACATTGTAAATCCTTTAAAACACTTTTTTCCTTTAAAAAACATTTTTGATGTTAATGTTCTTTTAAGCAGCCCTCTCCCACACAAAGAAGAGAAATAGCTGCCAATGGTTCTATAGACTTTTATCTCTGTGTTTCCTAAGAAGACTGCAATAACCAAACATGCCTTGTGAGATAATAACACTGGAGTGCTGATACAGATTATTATAGCACAATGCTCACTTCAGGTAGGCTGCTTGTGTATAGTGAGAGCAAACAGGAATAGCAAAGTTAATACATAGTGTCACCAGAAGGATGCTGTGTCCCATTTCAATGCAAAAGCGAAGCAATTATATGATGAATACAGAAAAGGTCAAACCGTTTAATCTGATCATTCTGCTTTCTAACCAACAGGACAGGTTTTGCTACAATATAATACCACAATATAATAGCCTTATACTTATATAGTTAAATACATGTCATTTTACGTATAATCATATTTGATGGAAATGTCACAAGATGGTCGTGTTCACAACCAATAAATCTTTAATCAGTGGCAGTTTCTATTAAAAATAAGAAGGAAGCATGTACTGCACATTAGAGTAAGTATTGCCATATATAAAGGAATGTAGTAGTCTGCCCCTGCTATCCACATGCTACAACTTTCAAAAGCGCCAAAATAAAAACGAGACAATAGCAGCCAATCATATTAACCAGTGAGATGATAAAATATCTTGCAATTAATCAGGAAGTTTGTTTTAGTAATATCCAATTTACACTGATTTCACAAAGTGTGTGTGCACCTCACAAACGTAATAGTTGGCTTGTTTAATCGTATCTTCCGATACGGACCCCCAATTCAAAAGGCAATTTCTTGTCTCTTTAGGCTAGGGCCACACTAGGCGATAGCGCCGCGATTTGACTCGCGGCGACTTTTCGCTGCGACTTTTAATCCGCAATCGCTGGGGAAACTTTTGCGCTGGCGTCTATGGGGAATCGCGAAAAATCACCAGCGTAAAAACACACGCGGCGATCTTTTTTCTACTGTCGCTCGAAATTACCTCGCTAGGCGATTTCGAGCGACAATAGAAAAAAGATCGCCGCGTGTGTTTTTACGCCGCGATTCCCCATAGACGCCAGCGCAAAAGTTTCCCCAGCGATTGCGGATTAAAAGTCGCCGCGAAAAGTCGCCGCGAGTCAAATCGCGGCGCTATCGCCTAGTGTGGCCTTAGCCTTAAGCGAACCATGAGCAGAGGAAATCTGCTTTCTCTTAAGTAATATCTCACACAGAGGAGCCTTTATGAAGGGTCTCTTGGACAAATTTCAAGCACAGATCTATGGCCAAACAGCCGCAGGCTTATACAGTCCCCCTAAATGGAATAGCTGCCTGCTATTCCACAAATATCCCAAATTCCTCCTGGTATACAATGCAGGTTTTATTTTATTCTCACATCGATCTGCACACACATCAGGCACACACACACACACACATCAGGCACACCACTGAGTCCTCAAGCCCAAATGATTCATATAAAAAGACTGTAAACTTAAAATTGTTACAAAAATATGGCATATTTTTACAACTGTATTTTATTGCACATGTATTAAGCTTATAGCATATACTGTAGCTTATTGTTTAAACAGAAAATTATCCTTGTTTCCTTGTTAATTCGAATAGAATTTGGACTATTCCCTAGTCAAAATACACAAAAATAGCTTGAAATTCCATTTTTTTTACTCAACCCTTTATAAATCTGCCCCTCAGTGTCCTGGCTTCTGCAGCAATTCTTTAAAAAAGCACAGAGAACAGCAAGGGGGCCGAAATATAATCAATGTGTATTATAAAGTTGCTTAGAATTACATTACTTTTGTTTTTTAGCACAGGAATGTTGCAATAACCTGCTACCCTTCCACCAGAAATCCTGCCTTGAGCACTACCCACAGCCAGGAAGCAGTGCAAACAAATCAGATCAGAAAGTATCAGCAACAAAACAGCAGTGACGGGCTCTTATAATCCTTATCAACATTAGGCACCGACGGTAACAGCAACAGGCTACTTGCAATAATGCCGTTCCCATGCCTTCTCAATATTGAAGAAGGAGAGAATGATCATGGCAAACCATCCCTGTAGATGAATTTAATACTTGGGGTGTGGAAACAAAGAAACCAACGAATGCCTCAAGAGAATAGCATCCATTCTGTAGTTATTGTTCCGAGCAAGACTATTAAATTCTGGTTTCCTGACATAAGGATTTCACACTGTTAAAGGAACAGAATTCACTAAGCAATGCACACTGTTTTACAGAGAGAAAACCTTACACGCAAAATGCAGTTTGGCAGATGTACCAGTTGAGGTATAGGATCTATTACTTCTGGGGTTGTGCCAGATAAGGGATCAGTCTATAATCTTACTTAAAACATTTAAGCATTAAAACCCAGACGGATTATTTTACAATTAACATGGATTCATGTTAGCTTAGAAACAATCACGTACAAAGAACTATGTTATTATTTTAGAGACAAAGCAAAGTAGAAACTATGGGAACTACTATTGTTATATTTTAGAACTTTTTTAGATAATAGATCCCATAACTGTATTTTCAACAAACTATATCAATTTCAGCCAAGATGTAAGTTTCTGTCTGCCGCAGATACACTCACACACACGAAAACCATCACAGGTTTTATGCAAACATTCTGCACAACAGAAAGACATTTATGTATTATTTTTTTTAACAACAGTGTATGTAAATACAAAGGCATTTGTGCCGGCAACCAAAATTTGTAGTTTAGGTGGATGAGTACTGAGTGTGTAGGGTCCCAGACTGCCAGTGAGACCACAGCTACTGCAGTTTAGGTCAGACAGAAGACACACATCTAGCTGCAGTTTAGTGCAGACACTCTAGATACACATCCAGCTGCAGCACAGGTAGAGGATACAAGTACTACGGTTCTGATTGGAGAACTTGGATTCCACGTGGGGCTAGCAGGACTTTGTCGCACTGAAAGCAGAATACCTTTTAGAGTGTTCATTATATTCTCTGAATGTGTCCTCTTCCAAGTGCTCTCACCAGCTCCTGGTCCTCAGTGTCAGAATACAGCGTTTTGGTTGGAGAAAGTAGTGGTTATCAAAGCACCAAATGTACCAGCCTTAAATTATAGTGAAATGGGCATAAAATGGGTTGTTCACCTTCCAAAACTTTTTTCAGTTCATTTGTTTTCAGATTGTTAACCAGAAATAAAGACTTTTTTTTCAATTACCTTCTGTAATTTCTTTTTTTTTTTTTTTACTGTTTTTCCAAAATCTAAGTTTAAAGTTAAATGTTCTGTTCTCTGGTGTTTCAGTCTGGCAGCTCAGTAATTCAGGTGCAAACTCAAAACTGTTATAATTTTGCTACATTTAGTGGATCCATTTCTCAGCAGCGTCTCTGGAGTATTAACAACTATTGTATCAATTCTAACAGCTGCCTGTAATGAAACCCAGAGATTCTGCTCAGCAGGGACAAAGATCAGCAATATATCAACTAAATGTATCAATTTAGAAGTTTACAGGGTCGGCGACCCTCCCCTCCCAGAGCTGCTTTAGAAGGTGAAAAATTACACTTTACACTTTAACATTAGAATAACGGTGACACATAGAAAGTAGAAAGTCATTGGAAAAATTTATTGTGATCTATCTGAAAACAACTAGTTGTTTGAAGGTGAAAAACCCCTTTAAAGGGGTTGTTCACCTTTCAGATAACTTTTAGTATGATGCAGAGAGGGATATTCTGAGATAATTTGCAATTGGTTTTCATTTTTTATTATTGAAGGTTTTTGAGTTATTTAGCTTTTTATTCAACAGCTCTTCAATTTGCATTTTAAGCAATCTGGTAACTAGGGCCCAAATTACCCTAGCAACCATGCATTGATTTTAATAAGAGACAGGAATATGAATAGGAGAGAGTCTAAATAGAAGGATCAGTAATAAAAAGTAGCAATAACAATACATTTGTAGCCTTACAGAGCAATTGTTTTTTTAGAAGGGGACGGCGACGCCCGTTTGAAAGCTGGAAAGAATCAGAAGAAAAAGACAAATAACTATAAAACTATGAAAAATAAATAATGAAAACCAATTAAAAAGTTGCTTAGAATTGGTCGTTCTATAACATTCTAAAAGTTCATTTAAAGGTGAACCACCCCTTTAAAGATATTACTGTACCTAATGTATTTATACAAATTGGAAAGCAGAGACGTTTTTTTCTTAATTGTATGTACTTGCTCCCATTGCCCTGCTATGTAATCTACTACCTCTTTCCAGAGTATCATTACAATAATAACTACTTGTGCATGTAAATGAAGCAAGTGGGGTAAGAGTTAACCATGGGGAAAAAGAAAAGGTTTAAATTAGTAATAGGAAGGTCAAGAACAAAAAAGGCTTAGATCTGCAAAAGGAAGGCTGTTACCATGGATACAAAAGGCAAAGCAAACAAACAGCTAAATGGTTAAGAACAGCAGAGGTCAGCGAGGAAAACCTGCAAGGTGTCAATTTGGAAATGTAAAGGACTTTAAAATAACTTTTAGTATGTTATGTAAAATGTCATATTCTAGCAACTAATCACTTTGTATTGGTTTTAAATTGATTATGAATGACTTGCCCGCTTTCCTCTTCTGCCTCTTTCCAGCTATAAAGTGAACAACAGCCAAAAAACTATTGCTTTATGAGACTACAATGTTTTGGTCATCTCATATTCATCTGCAAGCCTTTCAATCCAACACCTGGTTGCTAGGGTAAAATGGACAATAGCAACCTGAGAGCAGCAGAAATTCCAAACAGGAGAGCTACCTAACAAAAAACTAAATCATTCAAACACAAATATATATATATCACTGTTTAGATCACACTAAATAATTTAAAAGTAAAATATATTTTCTGCAAGTGAGGCTGCAATATATATTTAAAATTTTCCTTCAGCTGTCCAATAAAAGGGAATTGTTGAGACCACGGAACATAACTTCTCTAACATGTTACGGTTTCAACATCTTAACTTTGCAAATCATGACCATAAACAGTCCTGCAACAGTCTACACCTAATGTGTTCATAAATGAGTCAAGGATATCCAGCTGCAGACCTATATCTATACATTATATAGAATTGTCCGGGTGTAAAGAAATAATAGTTACTTGATTGCATTTTCGAACACACACAATATGCATGTATGTATGTATGTATGTATGTATGTATGTATGTATGCGAGTGTGTATGTATATATACACACACACACACACAGTATATATGGGACAGAAATGTCGGTTATACATACTGAGATAAAGCAGGGCCCTTGATGCTGGTGTTTGTTTGTGTATATATATCTATATATATATATATATATCTATATATATCTATATATATCTATATATATCTATCTATCTATCTATCTATCTATCTATCTATCTATCTATCTATCTATCTATCTATCTATCTATCTATCTATCTATATATATATATATATATATATATATATATATATATATACCCTACTGATACTATGCATTTGGAAGTGGTAGATGATTTGGGGCATTTTGACAAACAAAGTTACAAAGTTCTCTGCTAAAGCACAATGGCAGTTTGGCAGGAACCATATCCTTTTGCCATAATAACATAATAGGTGGAAATAAAGAAACATGGGTGACACTCACCAAACTGATGAAATGCCCAAGATTTGAATATACCTCAAATTCTCTCAAGCACAGACATGACCTACTCTAGTCCCAATGCCATTCATTTAATTCAGCACATATGAAAAAGTAAATGCAAAATGTAGATTTGTTTGCCAGACAGTCCAGGAAAATAATAATTTGGGGATGAGAGAGAGATTTGACTCATTTCTGGCAATCCCTGTAAATCCAGTTGACGCAGGCATTTTCTGGGTGAATGAGTAGCAAAGTGCTGTAGCTGCTGAGGATTTATTGGGCATTCATCTGCAATGTACACACAGTGCTCTCATATACCCACTACGAATACATCACTCATTCACACATTGTTTGCTTTATACAATGAGCACCAGGCTCTCTCCACTGCCATTCTAACATCAGCAGCACATGGTATCTGTGGGGTTACCAGTAGGGTAGAACACACACACTCAGCAGCTCATTTAGAACCACTCAAAATAATATATTGGTTGAATTTTCTACATCAACGTAAACTTGGACATACACATGGAAATCTCCTCAGAGTGGATCTCTGCCACATTTGGTCACCCACACACTGGGTAAAATTAGGCTGATCCCATCGTTCTACCTTTCTAATATATATATATCTGAACAAATTTCATACATATATTGGTCAGACAAGGGCCAATAAGATGCTGTCTTGCTCTGGAATGGCCAAGCCAACTTACCTCAGTGACTTTTCCAACACAAAACACGTATCCATCATTATAAATGGAAAACTATTCATTGCTTTACAAGTGTGCAATCCAAATTTATCTAAAAATATGAAAGGTCCTAAAGGAATATATAATTTAAAGGAATTGTTCAGTGTAAAAATAAAAACTGGCTAAATAGATAGGCTGTGCAAAATAAAAAATGTTTCTAATATAGTTAGTTAGCTAAAAATGAAATAAAGTATAATGTATAAAGGCTGCAGAGCCGGGCCGCGCTGGCCAGGCGCCCTTGGCAAGCCCTTAGCGTGCGCATGCGCGAATTGCCGCTCGTGTGCGCATGAGCTGATTAGAGTTCTTGTTCTAACTAACGATATTAGAAACATTTAATTTAGTTAATTATTTTCCACAGCCATTCCATTTACCAAGATTTTATTTTTACACTGAACTGTTCCTTTAAAGAGCTATCCATCCAAGCATATAATTTTACAGAACTACTGTACTGGTGAGATCTAGCTTTCCTACTCCCCAGCGGTTTTTGCTACATTAAGCATTCAGTCTGTTACAGGGTACCACATATATTTCACAGGGTCAGCTATTCAGTCTTTAACCCTTTCCCCAGCTTAGTGCAACAAAAAAATCCCATGTATCCACCATATAGCTGCAATATTTGCAAAATACTAAGGATGCACCGAGTCCATGATTCAGTTCGGGATTCTGCCTTTTTCAGCAGGATTCAGATTCAGCCGAATCCTTCTGCCTGGCCGAACCAAATCCAAATCCTAATTTTCATATGCAGGGGCGGGGAGGGAAATTGCGTGACTTTTTCTCAGAAAACAAGGAAGTAAAAACGGTTTTCCCCTTCCCACCCCTAATTTTGTTTTACCACTTTTCTGGCAAATGCAAGTAAACTTGGCCATACACATGGAAATCTCCTCAGAGTGGATCCTGTCAAATTTGGTCACCCACACACTGGACACAAATTAGGATTTGGTTTGGTATTCGGCCGCATCTTTTGCAAAGGATTCGGGGTTTCGGCCAAATCCAAAATAGTGGATTCAGTGCATCCCTACAAAATACAAATGTAAAATGCAGTGTCAGAGCGTACGAAACTTTAAGGAGGCTGCTATGTGCATGCCCAGTCCCTAAATCACTGGACAGCAACAAATAGGATTGATCCTGTACAAGTCAGTGTCCAATCATGTGCAGTTATTTATAAAGCCGCACTATCATTACTTAGTTCAGACCTGCTGATCTTTGCATCTGGGCTTTACACTTTTATTATTAATGAAATGAAGAGGATCAATTTCTGCTAGAGAAATCTATTTGCAGAAACACAAGCAGTCAAAAAAGGAACAGTACAACAGAGGGGTGGGAGAAAGGAGGGAAAGGAATGATCTGGGAATAAAAAGTTTCCAAACAACAATAAGAAAAAAAAAACATAATAACAAAGGCTGATAGAACTGGGAAAGCAAAAAATGAAGTAATATAAAGATGAAAAATACAGAATGTAAAAATAAATGAGAAAGGAATGGAGAAAACATATATGGAGGACAGAACACAAAGTGATAACAGATGAGAAAAGGATATGGTTTTGTAGAGACACTCAACTACAAATCCCAGAAGCCTCCAGGCAGAACATGCTGCCAAACGAGACATGGACTTGCAGTTTTAGGACAGCTGGAGCATCATAAGAACGGTCATCGCTGCACTAGATGATATTCAAATAATAATAATTTAAACAAACAAGTAGTGAAAATCCCACATGGCACCAAAATAGACAGAACCTGTTCAATCTTCAATCAACAAGTGTTAAAATCTACAAGTAGTCTCTAAATTATGCCAGATCACGTTCCTGGGCAAGTATTCCCCTCTGTGCCATCTCCAATTCAAATCATCAAGTGGGGCAATGGAATTTTATCGTAAGCACAAGGAAACAAACTGTTGTGACTTCCAAGGATCATTTACATAAAGAATGTCCAAAATGCTTTTAGCAGCTGTTCCCAGACATCCAAGTATCATGAGAAACAGGGATTGTGCACTGAAAGGAACCCGTCACACACCTAGTCCTGTGAAATACGGTACTGTGTCAGTGACAGCGCCACAAATCCGCTGGCACAGTGTACAAGATTAGCACTAATAGTAATGATACAGTCTTTTAAACCTTGCTTTAATTGTCCATATACTGTAGTTACCCAGACACAAAACTACCCTCAATTCTGTTGACCTATTTTCGGTACCCTTTTTTTTTTTTTTTTTTTTTAGCGTGGTCATTCTTGGCACAGTTCTGAGAATGTGTAAAGGCATGCACCAAATCCAGGATACAGTCTTGGTTAAGCAGACTCCTGTGATTTTTCTCTGATTTCAGCTAAACCAAATATGAACCCTTGGGGAAACTGCACACATAGAGGATTGTCTACTTCTCTGCTTTTTGTACACAAGCAAAGGAAAGCAGATTCACTTTCATGAGCATGCTCCTGTAGCTCCATTGACAGGCCTGACATTGGTCTGTGTGGAGCTACTCGGAGCAGATACTGGCATCTCTGGCTTTACCTGTGTTCAAAATGCTGGCAGAGAAAAGCGAGCAACATGCTACATGCAGAGGCGGACCAGGCCAGCCAGGAACCCTAGGCAACCCAGTCAGCCAGCTCGCCCTCACTTCCTCCATCGCGCGCGTTCGCACATGCGAGGTGTCGCAGCGTACTTCCATGCATACATTGTGACACTGAGCAGCATTCACCTGTGCACGGTGCCGCGAGCAGCGTTCGCGCATGCGTGGTGGCGCTGAACGGCTTTCACTCGCGTTCAATGCCAGGTGAGTCTGGTCTAGGGGTAGGCAGTATAGGTTGCTGCCCAGCGCCCCCCAATCGTTGCTCTCTAGGCAGCTGCCTCTTTTGCCTACCCCTAATAGAATTTCAGAAAAATTTTGTGACTTTCAGCACATGCACATTTTGTTTGTAAATTTCGTTTGTGACCGGAAATTTACTCCAACCGTGCATGCGCCGAAACTCCGCTCAGTTTCCGAAGAAGACCGAAAAAAGAAGATGGCACCCGTTAACTCCCGATGCCAGATCTGCACAGAGGGGTAAGTAAAACATTAGGGACATTTGCCCGGGGGGGCAGTTAGGCTGTGGGGGAGGAGTGAGGTTGGTCTACGCAGGGTAGGGTTTTTTTCTAGTATGGGTTTGTTAGGTTGAAAATGTTGTACATTGTGTTTTGGGCTTCTTTACCAGCCCAAGGCAACCACAACCCTTTAGCTGGGAAGAGCTGTGTCTCCAAAGATGCCCCAGTAGCTCCCCATATTATTTTCTGTTGATTTACAATATACAGTACACATAGAATATACAGTACATGTCACAATATAAGGTTGATACAGATAGTTACTACATGGCAGCACAGAAACCAGTGCAACTAGCATCAATAATCAGGGCTGTAGCATCAGCTTATATTACAGGCCAGCCTCATTTTCTGCTTGATAATTTGCCACGGCCCCTAAGCTTTGCTTCTCCACAGCTGCTCAGAGCCCACTGAGCATGTGAGTGTCACAAACACTTTCCAAGATGGTGACCCCTGTGACAAGTTTGAAGTCCTGGATCATTGCTGTTATTTAGAAGCTGAAACTTTAGGCTGATGCAATAAGTTCATTATATAAAATATGGAATTTTAAGGCTTTAGTTCTCCTTTAAAGTCAGGCAACATTTAGGGCCACATTTACTAAGGGTCGAATTTCGAAGTTAAAAAACTTAGAAATTCAACCATCGAATTTGATACTTCGATAGTCAAAGTATTTTTTCAATCGAAAACGGCTGTTTTCGATCAAAGTAAAAATCGCTCAATCAATTGATTAAATCGTTTGAATCGAACGATTCTACAAAAAAAAAACTTTGACTACTCAAAACTTAGCCAAAGTTTATAGGAGGTCCCCCATAGGCTAAACAGCAATTCTGCAGGTTTAAGGTGGCAAAGTGTCAAAGTCAAAGTTTTTTAAAGAGACAGTACTTTGTTTTTCAAAGTCAAAGTTTTTTTCAATTCGAATCAAATTTTGGCCTATTCGATGGTCGAAGTACCCAAAAATTACTTCGAAATTCAAAGTTTTTGAATTCTAAAATTCACTTCGCCCCTTAATCTCTGGTCAACAAAACATAACATTATTATTTTGCTCAGAGTTGATGCATTTTTTTTAAATTTTGCTCAGCTATGCACATGCAATAAATAATTCAGCTAAATGTTATGTGGAGCAGATGACAGTCCTAAAATGAAAGACTTGGTGCATCCCTAGTAGATACCTAAATGCCAAAGTCCACTTCTTCAATGCTCTATGAACAGACAAAATTCACTGTAGTCTGGAGCCTTCAGCTTTGCATCCTAACATACAGAGCACAAAGAACGTGGCCCTAAGCCAATTTAAAGCCCCTCCTAATGCTTTGGAACAGTTACTGGTTTGCACTCCTAATAATGACCTCTGGATTTCTCATTTACCCCATAAATCTGGGCAGCAGAAACCAAAGCCCCACAAAAATCCCATATCCACAGAAGCAGTGCCTAAATACATTTTCTATACTACTAAAACACACACATATATAATATATAAATACATTATACATTTTATAGAGTATGCTTTCATACTTTCCTGGTCTCTAACACTGTAGATACACAGCCAACTATTCCATATGGAACAGTTACCGGAAGTCTGGAGTTAGTATGTGACATCATTATTAGAAAATATTAAAACCATGGCAGAAACAAATGTGCAAAGTGGTGTAGCGCAGTTGTATTTGCTACAGGGTCTCATGGTCTGTGAAATCTTTTGATGGCCTGATATCTTTGGACAAAATCAGATATGTCATCAGAGAAACAAAGGGCTTTCCTCCGGAAACATATAAAAGAGAAGGAAGTATTTCTCAATAAACACAGAATAAATCTTCACTTTCAAACGAATTAAAAATTACAGAGGTTTGTGTGGCTTGCATGAGCATTATTTCTAATAGCTAGAATGAATATATACCAGCAGTGCACTTCATTCTGCACTGATTTTGGTCAATTTTTTCCATGCAAATTTGCCCCAGCATGTTCAGTTTAGATAACAATAGGTTAGATGTCCATTAAATAAGAATTCGCTTTTTTGCTCTTGAAGGATCCCAAATCTTTTTTTTACCTTGAGTGTAGGTCATTTTCCTGCTGAAATATGAAATTCCTAATCATAACCCAAAACTAAAGTGAAATATGGCAGTAGCAGTATCATGGTAGGATGTCCTGCAATGACCAAGTAAAAGCCCAATGGTAGGTCTCCGTGATGCGTAAAGAGGTTTCCACAGTGATTCAAATAAGGTACATCATTAATTCTTAAAAGTTTGTGGGTCGTCAGGATGACTCACAAACCTAATCTGGGTTCCCGGAGAAAATTTGGGATTTCAGTGCTTTTGAATTAAAAAAAAAAAAGCAGAGAGTAGGATTTATTATTCTTTAAAACTAGGGAACTGTCATATATAGGTATATATTCAAAAATAGTCAGAGGGACCGTACAGCAGACTTTAGGGCTACTAGTCAGTCACTGCCAGCAGGTACCACTACACCAGGCTGCAAGGGTTCAACTCCTCTTCAGTGAATCCATTAAAAAGCTCTTAGCTTATATGCCACTTTTGTATTTACCTTAAAGGGCATGTAAAGGCAAAAAAATAAAATCCCAATTTTACTTTCTTTAATGAAAAAGAAACCTCCAATATTTTTTAATTAAACAACGTGTACCATTTTTATAAAAAACATGACTGTATGCAGTGAAATTCTCCCTTCATTTACTGCTGTGGATAGGAATTGTCAGACGGTCCCTAACCTAACTCTGCAGGGAAACAATCATACTTATGAACAGAAGGGGGAGCCCCCGCCTTACTTCCCAGCCATGCAGAACTCAAGCAGCTTTGTTTGTTTCCCTGTAAAACAGTCAGCAACCTTGTAGAGATTTGTTTTGGATTTTATTGTTGCCTTTACATCCCCTTTACTGTTTCCAACTGCAGCTGCGGAGAGGATTATTTTGCTGCAGCCACTGGTTCTGCAAAGTTGGAGAAAGTTTGCATTAAACAATACAAAAACTATAAAATCCACATTAGATTACATGACAACACAGGACCCAGTGCAGTCTGTATATTCTGATTATTAATCAGTCTTGCTGTATCGGCTTCTGGCAGATATTATTTGACTTGTGTTGTTTTGATAATTTATGACCATCCCTAAGCAGCCCAGACCACACTGAGCATGTGCACAGTCTTGGTCTTGCAAAGATGTTTAAAAAAGTTACAAGATGGTGACCCCTGTGGTCAACTTTGAAAGCATAAATCATTTGTTTGATTAGGCTTTTGGTGCAGTAAGTTCATGTTTATGTTTAGTATAAAAAATACAGTATTTCTAGCCTTATTCTATTTTAGACTTTACTCCCCTTTTAAATTATTCTCCCAGAGAAGCTTTGATTTCTGTTGTTTTGTGCAGCTGCCTCCAGTGACCCCTGACCCATCTTGGAACACAAATCTCTTCTTAGACTTAGGGAAGAGAAGGGGTCAGGGAGTCAAAACAGCATTCAATTAAACCCATTTAATTAGCATTAGGGTGAAAAAACGTGGTTTAACAAATGCAATTATGCTGCAACTGAACATAAACACAAAGGCGTTTCTGTCACACTGTATAGATAAGAAAAGAAACTGGCAGCTCTTCTTTTCCAGAAGGCTCTCCTATCTTGAAGGCAAGCGAATACAAACTGCTTGACTGCAACTAAGAAATGTGCAGAAGAAATATTAAATATTTTATATACACAGTGCTTTTAATATTTTATATTGTATATCATTTATATAGTCCAGCTAATTATCAGTAAACTGCTTACTGTGTGCACAAAAAAATTCTTCACTGCATATTTTAATTTGGAAGGGGCATTGCCATATTGCTAGGTTGGCTGATGCCCACGGTACAATCTGCATAAGGACAAAAATATATGTTTATTAGGGACCTATAGAGGGACTATAGAGATCCCATATACATACAGCAGGCCCACTGAGTATAAGTTATTGACTCAATATCACCCACTCACATTCTTGTTCCTCTCCCTATGCCTGATGTGCTTTCACTAAACTGGGCATGTGCATTACATCCCAGGGCAGTGTGCTATATAGAAGGTGTGCACTGATGATACTGGCAGCAATAAAAACACACAATGCTGCTTTACAGGTTAATCATACTACAGCCCTAAACAGGTGGAAATGCAAAATGTTTTTATGGGGTTGAAGATAATAAATGGACATTAAACCTAGTAAATGAGAAATACAATATTAAAAAAATAAGATTTTATATGGATACATACGGTACATTGCTAACAAGTAGTAAGCTATAAGTAAAAGTGTTAATAGGAACATACAAAGGGCTCTTCCAGGTTTAACCCTGAACAAAGCTGGAAACCATGTGGAAAAGATTTGTCTGTAAAAAACTCCCAATACTTTTCACTCTTGAGCTCCCCATAAATGCAAAGATTTTCTTGCCAAACTACCGATATTACCAAAGTCCGACCAATCCTTCTAAAAGTTAGTGGGATTCGAACGATCGTACATCTTACGATTTTTCGGCCGAAATCTGTCAGAAAATTAATCGGCCAGGTTAAAAAATCTTTGTCGGTCCCAGTGCAATCTATCTATGTTTGCAGGGCCAAGCAGGCAGCTCCCCTTTGTTTTTCTGGCAAATTGGTCTTTTTATTTCATGGACAATTCGTACGATTGTTCCGAGATAATCGTGGTCTCATGATGATGATCGGATCTTTTAAAAATCTTTACATCTATGGCCAGCCTTAGTCCGCTATGGTAATGGATTTTGAGCTGCACTGCATATATGGCTCAATAAGGCTCATTTGTGTATCATTAGCACTGACACACACATTCACAGAACAATCAGTGCCCCTCAGCACCAGCACCTATGACTTAGGGTCAGATTTATCAAAGATAGAGTTTCAAGTTTATGTGATTTTTTTTTTCCTCTAATAAATCTAAATATACTCACAACTCGAATGGGAGGTTATTTAAGAAAAAAACTTGAATGTGTAAAACTCGAATGAATATTACCAACCTGAAAACTTGAACTGAATTTGTATCAAATTCAATTAAACTCGAATTTTCTCAGGAAAAAACTTTAATGTCACTCAGGAAGGCTATCAACATCTTTAAATGGGTCACTGGACCTCTGCCATTGATTTCTACATGAACACGGCAGGTTTTAGGTGGCGAATAGTCAAATTTGAGTTGTTCTCAGGGACCAGGTATGATAAACCTCAAATTGAATTCAAGTTTGGATTATTCCCAACTCTAATTTGTGAGTTTTGACCAAAAACCCAGCTCAAAAAATCAAATTAGAATTTACAATTGACCCTTAATAAATCTGCCCCTTAATGTCCAATCAAAACTGAGTTTATTACTAGACGCATCAGGTGAGTTGATGTGCCATTGTTTCGGTTTGTGCTGGTTTGCGGTTATGAGGTTATTATCAGAGGAGACATGAGGTTTCAGATTTGCATTTCCTCTTTGTGCAGTGAACTTTCACTTCTCAACCACAGACCATAAGGGTTCATATTGAACAGCTCAAGAAAAGCTTTTGGCATTGTAAAGATTTCTCTGTTCTTCCTTGTACAAGGTTCAATTACAGCCAGGGCACTCTCTGAACAGAGTATGTATATCCTCCCAGAGCTTGGTGGGTTGCCTTTGAGTACAATGTTTTGCCTCTGCACTCCAAAAACATAAAGTAATTGGTTCTTTTAAAAAAAATTGTGTGTGTGTGTCTGAATGTATTGTGTTGTACAATCTCTGTGATTTGTAAAATAGGGAAGTTCAATAAAATATAGTAGGTCACAAGCAAAAGTACTTTTATTACAGGTACAATTTATAAATGACATTGATATAAGAGGGTTGAAATGAAGCTAACAAAAAGCCTTCTTGGTAAACCTGGTATTCCAACAAATGGTTATAAGGATTGCTATAATGCAGTGCTTTCCTAAAATCAGTTAAAGGGGATTTAATCTGAAATGACATACATAAACAAGTTTATTCTTTTTCAATTTTGAATAGCAATAAAATAAATGTTTCTTATCTATAAGAACTGCGCATAATCTATGGAAGTACAGGGTATCTCTTTGGCTTCTTTTCAGAACAACAGGTTTATTGAGTACATAAGGTCAAAAAGGTAAACACGGTTATTTTTTCCTAGAGTTTGAGTAAAGAAGAGAGGGAAAGGGCGGTAAGTAAAGTCCCACTAACCCAAGTCTAGCAAGCGGCTTTGCTGACCTTATTACACCATCACACTGCATCCTGTGCTTTCATGACGTTAAAAAAAAAAAAGGTATTTTCAGGACATGGGGATTGTGTACTAATTTCTAGTTCATTGTTATTTCCTGGTACTAATATATCTAAAAATCTTGCTTTTTGAGGGAGAAGTCATGTTCCTCTGTATATTTACCCCCTTCTTACCAGAACACAAAATTGCTTCTAGCATTCTAAATGCAACATCTATCACAGCACACCCTGCACTCATCTCAGACATGGCAACATGCCCTCCTACAAAGCTACATCTACAGGGAGCAATAAGACAAAAGAGTCAGTTGAGATAAATCTGGGTTGAGTAATGCATAAAGTAGTGCTGCCATTGACTTTGGATGGATAATTATACTGCAGTTTCTTGAGAGCTAACAGAATGCAATGACTATTAATGGTGTTGCGTCTGATCTACAGAGCTGATTTGTCCTAAAATCAATATAGATATCCTTACCAGTCCCAGCGGTGCAGTTACAAACAAACAAGTAGGAAGCAGTTTTCAAATCTGGGCCTCCTCAACACAAAAGTTGATGGGTTGTTCCACATGGGAAGGGAGGTTGGGGTGAGCCATGATATCATTATACCATCCAGTGCTTTAATACTATCCCCAGCCCATAAATCTAATGGTAACATGAACCAATTATTCTTTCCTAAAGTACCAGTCCTAATATGAACAACCTATTGGCATGAACAACCCCCCATTCACATTTACCATGATTTCTCCTCTTTAAACTATCTGACATATATTGCGTGTATGTAAACATGGCAGCTCAGACAATACACGCACACTAAAGCTCGCCATAGTCGTGCAAATTTTATCCTCATGTCCGACGGTCGATCGTTTGTTGCAATCTTTTGACCTTCAACTAACAATTCAAGTTAAATAAAGTAAAAAAAAAAAAAAAACAAATTGGACAATGTTCTGGCCAAGACAGCAATTGTACAAAGTAATGTCAATTGGCACTAAACTTAACTAATGCATATGGATAATACAATTCCATTTTAATTTATACTACTGAGTTCCTCTGCTGCCTACCTAAGGAACTCTGGAATATATTTGGACAAAACATTTTGGCTGAGGGTGCATAAGAACCCACCAGTGTGCAGTGAACGCAGAGTTAAATATTTATTGAGAGTAATTGACCATCCATCCAAGTGAATGGTGTTTGATTAAACCAAGCTAAAAATAACTAGACACATCGTACAGAGCTGAGCCGCTGTTCTCAAGCCTGTATGAGTACAACTATATAAAGCTCGGCACACAGTTAGGTTTTCTCTGCACAACAGTTGGATCTCACAGAATTCCTGGCCCTGACACTTTCCTTTATGAAACAAACCAGCAGCTGGTTGTGCAGGGGAATCAACACTTGTGAATTCCAAAAAACCTTCCTGTCTCCACATTACTTACTGCAAAGTAATATAGAGGAACAAAACCAACGCATTCTGTGCAGGGCCAAAGACATGGCACCGAGACTTTACAGCTGCAACACATAATGGCAGTAAAAGCACAATCGTTTATAACAACCTGTACCTTCTGCCCTCGGATGCACTGAAATTCTATTAAGAAGTTCAAAAACCACCTGTACTAGTGGTGGAATATTTTATGAAGCACAAGGTAATGGCATAGTGTAATAACCCTTAGTTAGTACTTACAAAGTCAATCCTATAGAAATGAAATACTGGCAGTTAAATGTGAATATGTACAGCAGAGCATACATCATGTTAGAGATAATAATGCAAAATAGAAATTCTGCACATTTAAAAAAAATGAATTTTAAAAGGGCAACTTGCTCATAGCCCATATATACCTGTGGGCAGTGTTATAAGGTGCCTTACAGCGGAGATCAGTGAAATAAAATCATATATTGCACTGGATGCCAAAGACAACAACATTTAATGTTGTTTAATTCTTTTAGGGATAGCACAGGCCTCAAAAAGTGTGGTCCCAAGGTTTGCCCCATCACTATTACTTCAATCACAAAACTGCAGCTAAAGCACAAGCTGTGAAGCTTTAGAACACAAATGAGAAGGATCCAGTTTCTTCCCTGCTTTCTTAGCCTAGGTTCTGGCAGGAATTGGCCATGCATAATTCAGGTGTGAAAACCAAACCTGCTTTGATTTCTACAGAGAGCCTAGCTCCAAAGCACAGCATAGACTTCTATGTAAATCATATGCCCTTATACAGTGGGATATTTGTCCACTCCAACAGTGTCTGGTGCTGCCATACACTGATAAAGCTGCCTTGCTATCTCTCCTTCCACATGCTGATGTCTTCCCAAGCAACTCCCATCTTGAAAGGAATCTATCAGGCCTTTCAGGCCCAACACAACCTAAAAAACAAAACACAGATGCAGCCACCCCACAAATGCTAACCACACTAATTTCAGTATGTAAAGGAATTATTAATTACCAAAAAGAAAATACTCTGCAATAAGTATGGTATCAGTTTGCAAACATAAAGGGGCACATTTACTTTGCTCGAGTGAAGGAATAGAATAAAAAAAACTTTGAATTTAGAATGGTTTTTTTTGGCTATTCCGACCATCGAATTGGCTACTTCGACCACGACTTCAAATCAAACAATTCGAACTAAAAATTGTTCGAATATTCGACCATTCGATAGTCGAAGTACTGTCTCTTTAAAAAAAGTTCAACCCCCTACTTCACCACATAAAATCTACCGAGGTGCAATGTTAGCCTATGGGGAAGGTCCCCATAGGCTTTCTAACAATTTTTTGGTCGAAGAAAAAATCTTTCGATCGATGGATTTTTCATTCAAACTATTTGAGGTAAATCCTTTGACTTCGATTTACATTCAGCAGTCGAATATCGAGGGTTAATTAAACCTCAATATTCGACCATATGTAAATCTGCCCCAAAGAGTCTTATCTCCACATGTAATAAATGCCTGTGTGTGTGTATGTATAAAAGCTGGCACTCTCGAAAAATTATTCATGTGCCTGGCTGCAGTATCAACGACTTTATCCACTTCAATTCCAAAGAGATTCGCACTCACAAGACTTTTTAAAATGAATTAAAATATTTTATTGCAGAGCTACAGTCTAACGTTTCGGCTTACCCTAAGCTCTTATCTATATATATATATATATATATATATATATATATATATATATATATATATATATATATATATATATATATATATAGATAGATAGATAGATATAGATATATAGCATTATCCTACAGACCAAATACTTATAGAGCCAAAATAATCCAATTGGGTTTATTTTTAAATCATATTTAGTAGACTTAAGATCCCTTATCCGGAAACCCCCAGGTCCTAAGCATTCAGCAACAGGTCACATACCGTTATAATAAACCCCCTAGTATAAAATATAGGTACCGGTATATTATAAGTCACTGTGCTTTTTATACAAGTCATTAAACGCCACAATACAAGTAACTTATGTTACAGAAATTACATTACTGTTTTTTTTACGATATCATTTACAGGATATACCGGTACATGGTTTGTGTGTGCATTAAGCATATTACTATATATATTACAGCTACCTGCATGTTCAAAGTCGCATCTCTATAAAACTATTTGTATACTGGACAACTGTTGTTTATACCACTACAGACATGGGTGGATTCAGCATAAAACAACAAGAGACATAATTCTGCTTGCATTTAAGAACTATTACAGTGAAAAAGATAATAAAGCACTGGCAATTTGCAGACTTTAATGGAAAGCAAATTAATTCTCTGTTATAATAGAGTAATGGAATAAGGGTGTTTGTAAAAGGCGTAAGAGCACTGACTATGAAAAGCAACAGATTCAAACAGATAGACCTGCATGGAAATATCCGTGACCACTGTTTGCTTGCTTTAGGCACATAACTATATACACAATAATATGTTTTTCAAGAGGGAACATTATTCTCTCATTGGGAAAGGAAGAGGCAGCTTCACACTCCTCATATTACAATACTCCAACCATTATTCCGAAGCCATTCCAACATCCTGCGCATCACACAGCCAGGACTAACCACAATAGGCATCTTATGCGCACAGCTCTCCCATTAACAGCTGCACATTTGGAATGAGCTATAACAAACACACCTTTAAATTAACTTTTAGTATGTTATAGAAAGGCCAATTCTAAGCAGCTTTTAAATTGGTCTTCCTTTTTTTTTTTTATATAGTTTTTTGCATTATTTGCCTTCTTCTCACTCTTTCCAGCTTTCAAATGGGGGTCATTGACCCCCATCTAAAAAGAAATGCCCTGTAATACAAATGTATTATTACTACTTTTTATTACTCATCTTTCTATTCAGGTCCTCTCCTATTCATATTCCTGTCTCTTATTCAAATCAATTCATGGTTTCTAGGGTAATTTGGTAAGTGGAGAGCTGCTGAATAAAAAGCTAAATAACTCAAAAACCACAAATAATAAAAAATGAAAACCAACATACTAAAAGTTATTTCAAATGTGAACGACCTCTTTAAGCAAAATAAAACTTTTTAAATAGCGTCAATGTAGAAGCAATTCACTTTTAAGGAGCATCACCTCTTCTAGTCGTTTTGCCTTACCCTGAGGGGAGGATTGCAGAGTTCCTAATGTTTAAAACCAAAGTGTCAAGGTCAGACGACAGGTTAACAGGCAGATAGCGAGTAGTCCGATTTGGCCAGCTATATAGGTAGCCAAGCAGTACTCATCTGCTTATTCGATTTAGGCCCAGATCAGTGGATTTGAACAGAAACAGGGGCTTCTTTCCCTTCTATGATCTGCCAATGCCTTAGTCATCGAGTTATTTGGACCTACGTTCTGATCATTCAGAAGTCTTAAGTATTTCAATTTCCATAACCACCTGACAACCAATTTTGCCAACATAATCATGTAAGGCATACATGCATGCCCACTTACAGTATAGGTACCACAGTCAGGTCTCTCTCAAGGTCAATAATTCACTTTATATTACACCCATACAGTTAATAGAGTTAATTGATATATAATCTACAGTCTGGTCATTTCCCTATGGGACCAGATTGTAAATTATATCCTTATAAACGTTGCGTTGCTGCCGAATTTGACGCCACGCGTCAGAATTTGAAGCCGTCACGTTCAAATTGAATGACGGCATGCCCAAATTGGATGCGGCCTCATGCTTTTATATGCTCACATAACTCTTGTGACATAATATATTTATAAATTACAGTAGGGGGTACATTATCCACTATATCCCCTGCTCGGCTGAGATGGACTAGTTTGGTCGAAACATTCACGCAAATCCTTGCAGCGTACCTAGGCTTGGAAGGAAACCTCTAGACTGCACAGACCACACTTTAAGTGTGAATTTGAGCCAATTTCTTAGTAATTATATTAAGTAAAAAAAAAAGTATGCCAATATGTTACTGTAAATC